>LPNX011025221.1:627253-639949 GCA_001517045.1 Pseudotsuga menziesii | reverse complement strand
TTTTTAAATGTTTTTTTTTTTAAATTTTTATTTTGATATTTTTGTTTATTTTGATATTTTTTTAAACAATTAAAATTTTTTATTAAAAATTGAAAATTGAAAATTTTTCTTTCCAAATTGGTTTTTTTTTTTAAATGTTGTTTTTTTGTTTTATGGAAATTTTGAAATTTGGGTTTCATTTTGAATTATTTGTTATAATTTTTTTATTATAATTTGTTTGTATTTATTTTATAATTTTTTTGATTATAATTTTTTTAAAGGTTTTAAATACATTTTGAAAAACAAATTAATTGGGTTTTGAATATTGTTTTTTAATAAATTTTGAGTTTTAGAATTTTCACTTATTATTATTATTTTTTTAATTCCGTTTTTTAGGTATTGTTTTCTAAATCTTAACCTCGAATAAAAATGACAATGATTCTAGGAAGTCCACTTTTCAATGTGGGGGTTGATTTAGGGTTTCGATTGCAACAATACAACCCATTATTTTGAGTTTTTTTTTGGTGTTTTCGATGCAAAAGTATGGATTTTTATGGCTAGAGTTCTCATTTTTTGTATGTAGTTCTCATTTTGTAGTATACTGCAAACCTCCCTCAATTGCCCAATTATCATAACTTCTATGTTTTATGCTTTAACATATGGTTTTATTATGAAAAAGATCATAAATTGTTTTTTATTTTATATGGTAAGAGTGATGGAATAATTTTTTGAATAATTTGTGTTTAGCTCAGCGCTCATTTTATATTGTGTTACTAAGAGATTTAATAAAACAATTTTAAATTATGGTACAATAATATAATAATGCCATTTTGAAAAAGTGTGATACCATTAGCATTAGTTTTTCATCGAGGGCTTTATTTTAAGGTTTTTGTGAACAACAATAAGGATTGTTTTGGCCCCCCTTGCCCCCTTGTAACATCCTCAAATTCATAAATATTTTTTTTTCATTTATCATGTGTAACTTTTAAATTACTAGGAAATAATTCCAAGAGATGTTATACTTCGTAATTCTTCTGTTGTAATGATAATGGATTTATTAATATTGCAACTTGTGTGCCTATTTTTAAAATTTAGCGTGCTCCATTTTACGATCTTTTGTTGATATTACGTCAAACATTCTAGTTGATATTATTTTGTGACAATACACTGCCTATAGGGACTTTGTTGGTTCCAAGGTCGTAATACTGTTTGCTATTCCTTCAATTTTGTTCTATTCATGATGATGTTAAAAGAAAGGTCATGGTCTTACTTAGTGTTTAAGACTAACATATGAACATTCTTTTTCCCTTATGCAGGTGGATGAGATCATTCTTAAGTTTTGCTAAGGAACCTACGCTATAGGGAAATGAAGCAGTAAGAAAAGGCGATCCACCATGGTTTAGAAAACAACCTAAACCTTAACATAGTTTTTTGATATTTATACTATAAACTATACCATATCTCTCCTTAACATGCGAAAATCCTAACCAAAGCATATACTAAATGCCTAAAATATAATATGCCTTAAATATCTCAACTTTGGATAATACATATCACAAGCAATACGATAACCATAAGTTATAAACTCCATAGTAGGGACACTATGCATGTTGATTTGGTCTTTACATATGATACGATGGTTGGTATAAAACTTTAATCCGAGATGGTGGGAGTATTAAACAAGGGGTGTGACATAAATTCATCCACATGCAGGCCATGTGGTCACATTAAATTATTCAATTGGCGGCAATTAGACAGGGTGCAAAACCCTAGGGTTTTAATGCGTCTTGATGGCTGCGTCAGTCGTTTCGATGGGGTTCTGTTTGATGTTATTCGTTTTCTCATTTTTTCAGTTGGCCTCTAGTTGTTTGATGTCGTTGTTCTTCTGCATTTGAACAGAGACGGGGGATCCATAAAACTCGACCCTCGACACCTTATGAACTTGTAGTAAGATTGACTTATTCATTGATGGATTTCGTAGTCCTCGTTCTGGTGGTATTTGGGTGACTCGGGTTAGAGTCATCACGCCGAGAAGGTAAATACTTCGTTTGCATTTCCATTTTTGTTTTTCTCTATTGTACAAGGTTTATAAAAACTTATTGTTTAACTCCCGAAAATAATGTGTGTGTAGGAGATAACCAGAATGGCTCTCTACAATGAGGGTTTTGGTGGGATATTGGTAGGGAAGTTCTTACATCTGATAAGAACTATGTCGTCACCTTTCATGTCTTTGTGGAAAAAAACTTGGTGTCTTGATCCCTATAGTTTTTGGCATCATCCCTGCGCCTGTTTGTCGATGTGAAAGTGATACATTTCCTTTGGTAATTTTATGATGGTTTTAAAATACCCCGGGAAGAAATGTAATGAATGGAAAAACATTTGACCGTGAGGTCGATTGACTGTGTTAAGTTTTTTTGAGACTAAGACAGGGTTTTGTTTCTTTTTGGAAGAACAGTCTACGACTGTATCTGTATATATTCTTTTAAAGATGAAGGACCCCGTGAGGGATTGTATAACTCCATTTTTGTTTACAGGTTTTAATGCTACTGCAACATGAAGTCAACAGGCATTTGTAAAAGAGGCATACAATGTTTTTTTGTTGTTCATAGTTTTGTTTTTGTGATTTTACAAAAGTAGTTAGTCTATAAACCTAAGAGATTTACGGCCGTGAAGCCTTTACCCTGCGATGTATGTTTTTGAGGAGAGGGTCGTAAGGCCTTTGTTACTAATAACTACTGTTTTAAAAAATATTTCTTGTAAGGGTTTTGGGTAAGATCCTGTGAGGGATTAAATAACGCCATGGAATACCTATTTTTATTTATATACTTGTTGCAATGGATAATCTCCATTTCGATTTTCTTCTCTGTTTGATTTTGTCGCAGTTTGTATAGGTTTAGTAAGACGACCTCTATTATTGCCATGTTTATCTTTATAAAGGCCGTAACGACACCGACTATAATAATTTTGTTACATAGTCGTTTTACTTGTATTGATAGTTCGTAGGTTTGGAGAAATCTTATACAGGACAAATTTACAATTTTTAGATCGTGAGGCCTCCTTTGATGTTATTCTAGTTTATAAAATAATAGGGTCGTGAGGCTACTGTCATAGATAAACTTTGTTATTATTCCTAGCAAAAGTTTTGGTAACTTGTAAAAGACCCATGAGGGTTTCACTGTTAAAATCTTGTCTTTACAATTCGTTATTTGTCCTTAAAAATATAAAAGAGTTTATTTTTGAAAAGGAATAATATGTTGGCCATGAACCTGTGCTTATCCTATTAATTCCTTGTTAGAATCCGTAAGGCCATCCCCTATTTACTTATTAAAAAGAACCATTATTAGGTCGATGTGAATGTCCTTTTAAAAGAAACGATGTCCTTTTAAAAGAAACGATACTGTTTTCTTAGTGGATAAGGTTGTTTTTAAAACAAGAGATATAAGCCCTAAGGCTGCTAGGTTTTAAATTTATAAGTAATAAAAATACATATAACAATACCAATTCAACTTACATCCTGTTACCAGTGCTGCAACCTATTGATAAACTCAATTTGGTATTTCAAGAAATTAATGTTTTAAAGAGATTTGAAACCTAACTCCTTTATGAATTTGATTTACAGTTTTGCTTACCTATTGTATCTAGGGTTTTGGATCTGAACCAAATGGTTTACTTAAGGATTCTAGCTTGAGGTTAAATAAGTTTAACCTGAGTATAACCGTATATACTAAGTGTATTTTATTATAGTCTTAAATCATGAGCACATTTAGCATAAGTACTGCTTTTGTTTGAAATAAGAAACCATGAAATTTGATTATGATTTCTATACATGTTTTACCCTTTTTGAGGATTTATCAGTTATATATAAAATTTACTTACTTGTCGCTGTAACTAGATATATATTTTATAGTAGTCTCTATACATGTTGTGAATACTATGATAGCTTATGTAAATAGATATTTATAAGGTGTTTTTCAAAGGTCCTCCCTGAAAAATTCATTGTTATGTTCATTAAAACCTAGATTACCAAAGGATTACCAAAGTAGGTTCTAAGAAGAATTGAGATAGGAATATTTATAATTAAAATGCCAAATACAGGAAAATAGTGTCATATTAAGCTAAAACTGACTTTATAGAATATATTTCAGATTTCTTCTCTTAGAAATAATAAAGGCTAATTTCTAGAAGCTCTGTGGCTGATAACGATTTCCAGATAGGAAGTACAGATAAGAACAGTAAACTATCAATATAAAAGTTGCATATAGTAAGCATATTTCCAAAATACAGACTTATAATTAAATTATCATTAAAATAACATCAATTAGAACCTGGATAATGTGAAGAAGGGGACAACACCCAAAGGAGACTGTTCCACCCAACCTTCTCCTGAAGCAACCGAGATTACTTGCTTAGGACCCCCGAGCATGTTCACTGAACCACTAGGATGAAGATCACTGGATTATAGCCACGCAATAAAATTGCTGCAACTTATCACTCAGTAGAAGACTTAGCTCAACAATTCCACTTTAGCTATCCCCTCATCAAATTCCTTGTGTGCTTTGCTTTTCAGTTTGCAGCAGTCACAAGGTTCATTCACTTAGAAATTAGAATGAGTAGTGAGCCTCTTGCTCAATTTGATGGTATATATAAGATTGCCTAGGTCTTTGGGTCAGTTTTGGAATTAAATGAGCCACCATCTTAGTTCCCCCTCCCAGGGAACATGACCACAATTTAAGGGATTATGCTTCCTGCAACAACTAGAAAGTGAAATTCTAGTGCTGCCACTTGTCAACCAGCCTTCTACATTTGCTCGTTCCTCCTAGTGGGTCAGTGAACACTCATTTAACAATCTCCCTTGGATAAGTGTCTCTTCTATTTAATTATTAAAATAAATAATTCTTCATTTACAATCATCTTTGACCAACTTGGTCATAAAATTTACAATAAATTTAACATATTGTTTTTCTGAAATAAATAATAAATATTTATTTTTCAGTTCTGGGTATGTTACACCCCTCACTGCCCCTTGTCCCTTGCCAACCTACCCCCTCTTCCGGCTTGCGTTGATTCTGGGAATCGACACAGGCCATAAAAAAGGGCTTGGTGGGTAGGGGATGAGGGGAGGGACAGGAGAAGAGGTGGGGTTTTTTCATTTTAAACTATGTTAGAATTATTAAATATAGTTTTAAGTTTGAAATTTTATTTTTTTTTGAAGTGTTTTTTTCAAATTTTTATTAAATTTTGTTTAAACTTTTTTTTTTGTTCAATTTGATATTGATTTTAAACTAATTAATTTTTATTTTTTTTTATTAAAAATTGAAATTTGTAATTTTCTTTCTTCAAATTTGTTCCTTTTTTCTAATGTTAAGTTTTTTTTGTTTTTTTCGAAGTTTTGAAATTTGTGTTCCATTTTCGTTATTTTTTTACAATTTCTTTTAAAATTTGTTTGGATTTATTTTTTAATTTTTTTTGGTTTATAAATTTTCTTGTAAGGTTGGAAATATTTTTTGGAAAAATTTTAATTGGTTTTTGAATTTTTTTTAATAAATTTTGATTTTTGATTTTTCACCAATTATTTATTTATTTTCTGTTTTTTAAATTTATTGTTTTCTAATTCTTAATCTCGAATAAAAATGACAATGATTCTAGGAGGTCCACTTTTCAATCTGAGGGTTGATTTAGGGTTTCAATTTCAATGACCCATAGTTCATTTTTTTTTTGCTGTTTTGGATGCAAAAGTATGAATTTTTATGGCCAGAGCTCTCGTTTTTGTATGTAGTTCTCATTTTGTAGTATACTGTGGACCTCCCTTGATCACCCATATATCGTAACTTCTATGTTTTATGGTTTAACATTTGGTTTTATTATGAAAAATTATCATAAATTCTTTTATTTTATATGGTAAGATGATGAAATAATTTCTTGAATAACTTGTGTTTTTTTTGTAAGTTCAAGAACTATTCTATTGAAATAAAGTAATAATATGGTAAAAAATACAATTCAGAGAGTCTGTTTTACAAGCAGAAAGTAACAAAAGAAGAAAAAGAACCTACCCTTGAGGGGAATTCAGAATTTCGTAGTCTAAGAGATCCTCCCTGTGAGAGGGAAAACATATCATAGAAATATGGAACTTATAGAGTTTGCAAGTATAAAACTGATAAAACACTATAGTAGTGAGCATGGGTATCTGAACCCCCATAAGCTCAATAAAAAAAGAGAATGCATAATTCATAAAACCTGGGCTCTGGCTTTGAGTAAGGTTCCTCCTCAATTGAAGTCCCGCAACCAAAGCCTAACCGAGAGTCTAGTTGGATTTGCACAGTGGAATCAGGTGGCTTTGTAGAAACTTGACTGTCGTTGTTTCTCGGACTCTTATCCTCACTACTGGAAGCTTCGTCACTGTTGGAGGGGTTTCCTTCAACAGATAGAGGCTCAATTTTGTTGTAGTCCATCGCGATATTGAGGGCAATTTTAGCATGCTTGGTGCTGGCCATATTCCTCCAGGGAGGGGGCGACGGTTGCTTGATATCCATGGGTGCAGGTGAGGGGACAACGGAGGGAGCGAAAGTTGGAGTAACAGAAGGAGATGGAGGAGTAAGCTGGGGGTGGTAGAGTGAAGGAGAAGACGAACAAGAAGGTTTTTCATGACTCGGTAATTGTGCTTGCAATAAATGGTCTTGTTAGCCACTGTGTGAGTCCTGTAAGTTTGTTTTCCTAGTCATCGAACAAAATATGTAGGGATCCTAGGATTTCCAAGTCACATCCTTCTGAACTGGCCTGGGAATTGAAGCTTGTGTCTTGCTGGTTAGAGTTTCCTCGGCCTGCACAACCATGTATGTGTGTAGCATGTTGTCTACGCGACATGGTGCGATCTACGGGAAATGCGAGAAGGTGGGGTACCTGTAAGATAGTAGGAGAACTGAGAGTGGAAGGCTATGGTCTCTGGCGATTTTCGGTCGCCTACGGAATGGTAGGGTGGCCAAAATTCAAAGGGATGAACAAAGGCGGGCAGCTGGAAGGTGGAATGAATAACATAAAATCCTTAACAAGAACCTGACAGCGCGTTTCCATAGGAGCAATAAAGATGGCAATGATTTTGCATACGTAGGCAGAGTACATGGTGATGACAGGAGGGTCGTGTCCCATGAAGAGTTTGGAGTTCGCGCCATGTGAAGTGGAGGCCATCCTGCACATATTAATAGCAGGTGGAGTGATGTCAAGGGGGTGAAACTGGGAGTCATGCATATTATCTATTTTATTTTTCATTATTCCCAGTAATCTAGATACACTCAGTGTACATTTTATTTTTATGTTTGCAAATGGAATTTGAAGAAGAGTAAAACAATCAATCCAATCAATACAACATTTGGCCAAATAACCCAATTGATGCAAGTGGATTGAGCACTGATAACAGTCCCAACGAAGAGTGATGATCCATATTTATTTTTAATGGTAATGCAAGCAGTTGCATGTTTTGAAATAATTGTCTGTGAAATTCAAACATTTTGTATAATGTACTAGATGTAGTGTCCGAATTAAAAGACAACTGGTTACCATTAAGTGTAACAATTACATGCATGTTGACATTTTGATTATTGTTGTCTCTATGTTGTCCTATTTTGTATGACAAAGGAACTTTTAATGATATATAATAAAGTACTTTTTTATTCTGTTGCATTCTCCAATGTTATTGTCAAATGCTATATGTGAATGGTACATTGGTAATTAAATGTATGGATGATTAAATATTACAATGGATCTTAGCGTCTATGATATAAGAAATTAATCCAAACAAACACAATAATTAAATTTGAAATGAATAGTATTATAAAAAAATATTTCAATTCCTAATGAATAATATAATAAAAACAATAAAAAATATAATATAGATATTTCACTGCAAAATCAGTAGCCACAATTCAAATAATCATATATGGTGCTTTTGGTACTTGATGTCACACCAGTGCGTTTATACAAACAATATGTGCCGATGAGTTTATATAAATGACATGCTCGACACTCCAATGTAAATTAAACACACCATTAAATTTAAAAAATTAAAATGTCCATGCCTCAGTTGCATTAACATTTTGTTTTCATTTGTTGATCACACTGGTTCTTGTTAGAATAATCAACCCATAGTTAGCTACCTTAGATATTAATTAATCCAATTTTTGTCTTATTTGCCTAGTTTCCATATTCCACCTTATGCAAGTTGTCCTCCACATGTCCAAAGTGGTCAAACTTGCTAAAATTGAGTCATGGAGCGCTTGGAAAACCACTTGGAATCAAATCTGCTTTATTCCTGGCCTTCCTAGCGCATGTCTTCTTTTTCTGCTTTATTGCCTGCTTTTGCTGAGTTTTAAGGCAATTGGGAAAGTTTGACTAGGTGAAGTTAACTTGTTTTTTGTCCTCATCATCCTCCACTCTTTTATCCTAAGAAAAGCATGTATGAGTTGTCCTTCCATCATCTATTAGCTTGCCTAATTGATTTTTCCAATTCGTGAGCTCCTAGACAGATTTGGGAACTACTTTATGCACCTATGGGGGATTTGCTTAGATTTAGTAAGCTTGCTTTTGACCAAATTCGAATGGCATCCTTATGCATTCGAATCTCTCATGCAATTATTTATTGTGGTAGCCTATGACTTCACAGGGTTGGCTATTGTACACTTATTCAATACAGATTAGTGTTCTGCTCCATATTCAGTCTCCTTTGTGTGTAATTTGCATGTGTAATTGGCAATTTTTGTGAGTGTAATTGTTCTAACACCTGGGTTCAATTTCCATAGTTCTTTTAATTGTTTAAATGCATCAAGATTTATTAGAGCTTATACGAAACGATGATATTTTGTTTAAGCCTATAGGTATGTATGAGGTGTTTAATTGGACCGGGTTATTTTAATATTTTGTAAGCACCGATGCTTATTACGATCAAATGCACTAGGGAACTATTAAAAATAGAACACCATTTAAGTTTTTTAATATTAAAAAAATTTCGATGTGTATGATGTAAAATATCGCATCGGTGCGTTTCAGTTGTATGTAAGCATTGATGAGGAATTGAAATTTTGTGATCTCTGGTGTTCTATCTTTTTGAGTGCACTGGTGTAGATACTTTATATCATATGACGCCTATGCGTTTTATTACGATACGTACTGGTGCACATTTTTTCAACAAAGCGCACGAGTAAAAAAATAATCTGCTAAAACCTATGGCTGTCGAGTTCTTTTAGTTATAAAACATATCCATATTAACCTCCATCAAAATATCCACTACCATTGATGGAGTTTGTAGCGTATGCTTTTTGACTTTTATTTTCCAATCTTATAAAACTAAAAACCTCTGCTATGACCTTCCCCTATAAACTATTTTCCTTGTAGTCGAATACTTATTGAGAATTTGTTTTATAATGTCCCTAAAATAAAATAAAATAAAATCGTAGGCTAACAAGACTGCTAAGATCTTAAGGACATCTTCTTTTTACCGCGAAATAAAAACTTTGATAAAGAACTAAGCCTAAGTTATGTCGTTGTTTTCCTTCTTGTGTGTTTCTTGTATGATGATGATGTTTACATGTCCCTATTCTATATTTTGATGCGATTATAGTTTATGTACATGTTTTCCTAGTTTACTGATGCTACTGATGTTATGTTGTTCATGTTTTTATTTCATATTACGTTACCTAGTTATTATTTATTTACGACGAAGAGGATGACTTACCTCTGTCTCTAAAGGGGTGGAGTGGCGGGATTTTTCCCTATCGACTCACTCAGAAAGGTAAGGGGTCCTATGTTACTGGGCTTACTTAGTTCATTATGAACTAACACATGTGCAATTGTCTTACTGTAGGTGACTTCTCCTATAAACCTAGGCTCCTGAACGTGATGAAAAGAATCCTAGCATCTATAGCTAGCTAATCTTAATCACTAAAGTTTTTGTCCAAGAAATTCTAAATCCTATGCTCAACTAAAAAAGGAAAGGTTTCTAAGCCTAATGTAAATATTCATGGCTATAAACTATGGTATAAGCTTAAAAACTATGGTATTGAGGGTTTATGGCTTAAGGGGAGACATATATGCTTTGAAACTATACAATGTGGAGGGTTTACACTATAGTATGCGTGTGGCAATCAAAACTATGGAATGGGTTAATATTTTGATTGGAAAATGTGTGGAGCCAAACTATAGGCAAGGGGGTTTCAATCTAAGGAATGGTGGAGGTCAGGATGTCACAATCAATGAACCATGTGAAGGCCATGCCCAGACCTTAAGCCTTGCACTAGGGTTTTTGGGATGTCATTTGTTTGGTCCTTCATTTTGGGTTGATGGAGGTTTATGCTCTAGTATTGGAGCTGCGCATACCATGGTTGAGCTTACAACGCTGGTCACAAAACTCATACAGGTATGAAAATGATCCCGTATGGTTTAACTCCTTCAAATTCGTTTGGTTTTAAATTTTTATTGCATACTTCTCAATGTTTGCTTGGTTTCATTTGTTGGAAGTTTGGGGGCAGCGTGAGTGCTCTGCTTGAAGGGCACAAACTTGGTTGAGTCTGCAACCATCCTGGGAAGCCCACATAGACGAAAAGGCGTTTACCCAATGTTTAGTCAATTTCAGTGTTGCAGGGTTTCTATATTATGAACTAAAACCAACCACCTTGTTGGGTTTTGGCCTGGGTTTTGAGGGAAAAGATGATAGTAACATTTTGGCTTTTAATAGCCTGTAATTTTGGGTTTGGGATTCTCTTCCCGTTTGGGTGTTATGGGTTCCTAAACGTGACTCTGTAAACTTTGATGGTTCTGCAATGTATAAAAGTGATGGTAATTTTTGGTTAAAGAATGACTTGGCTCTACGTTTTGGTGTATGCTACAAGCTCTGTGATTTTATTGGTTTACTACTAGCTTTGGGATTTTTTTCGTTGGATGCGTTTATAAATTCTGTCAGTGCCTTTGCAAATCAATGGAACTACGATGCCATTTATTTCACCATTATTGTTGACTGTGGAAATATCATGGGTGTTTAACCCTTGCTGTGATTAGTTTGAATGATTCGTTGTTTATAATGGGGATGCTCTGCCAATTGATTGATTTGGTTCTAGTGTAGATAAATTACCTTCATGTAAAAGATGCCAAATGTGGAGCCCTTGATTCATATGGGATTTGTTTTTCTTTCGTGGGCGATCGGATTGGCTTGGTCCGAACCTTGCTCATAAAACACAGCCCGTGTGTAGAGTTTATAATTTAATTCTTATGCGTACATGCTTATGGTATTTGTTTACATGAATCGATACTGGGTTGCATTATTATATGGTTTTGTTTATTTTTTTAAATATGTTCATCGCTCCCAGCTGGGCTCTATGCGATTCGATCCCGGGTTGATCATTAGCTAGGGTTTAATGTTTATTTAATATTGTGATTTATTGGTTAGTGATATGTATAAATATTTGGTAGATGGGATAGGGTGTTATGTTTGTTTATTTATTGAAATGTTCAACATTCTTTTATCTGGAGCGTTGTGGGTTTTGATTTGGTTAACTTCTCATTCGATATTCACTTGTTAGTTTTGTTTGTAATAGAATAATAATGCTTTGTTTGTTAAATTATTTGTTTACTGTTTTTACGTAGATAGGATAGTGAAATCTATGTTTGTGTTTGCTGGAAAATGAAATATGGCAGCACTGCGTCTAGCTTAAGGCTTTGAGTTTTTTCTTTAAGGGATTCGATCCCTAGTTTAGAATGTTTATGAATATGTACTGAATTTGTTTTTAATATTTATTTTAATGTTTGAGAAGAGTTCAAGTAATGATTAGTTTAAAGAATAGACTGAGTTTATTTACCATTAGGTTTACATAGTTAATTTTGTCAATCTATGGTTTATTTAAAATAAGGCCATAGGCTTGAACAAGTTCTTTATAAAAAACATACCTAAGGGTTTTAGTTTCAATAAAATTATGATATATATCTGGTTATTAATTTTATCTAGAATCTAGGGTT
The DNA here is from genome assembly GCA_001517045.1 of Pseudotsuga menziesii. Classification (NCBI taxonomy): domain Eukaryota; kingdom Viridiplantae; phylum Streptophyta; class Pinopsida; order Pinales; family Pinaceae; genus Pseudotsuga; species Pseudotsuga menziesii. Next base: position 627,976 of record LPNX011025221.1, on the reverse strand, counting down.
TATATCTAGATTAACACTTTGACATCAACTTCTAAAAACTGGTTAAATACAATTATGAGAGAAATTTAACCCTAAAACCTATCTAAGAAATTCAAAGCTGGGTTTTAGATATTTATTCAAAGCTGGGTTTCAAAACAATCCTGAAACATATATTCAAATCGGAAAATAAACTTGTAGATATTTATTCCAGAGAATAATAACTAGAAGTACAACTTGTAAACATAATTAATATAACTGGTAAATGTGGAAACCTCATACCTGCACTATTCAGCTTGTTAATGGCTAAGAACCCTGCACACTTAAACACACAGAATTAATAAAACCCTAGATATTTTGATGTTTAGATATAATAACTGAATAACCTTGGAACTACTACGTTGCTCCCAACCATGACCCAGAACCGTTCTTGGTTCTAATCAGGGATCCCCCCGAGCTGACTCCAACATGCAAGTGATCTAGAACTCCTAAAGGTGATGATGCTCTTATTTGGAATATCAGGCTCTATATAAGAATGCTTGATTTTGGAAATGATCTCCAATACTATTTTTGGAATAAATGATCAGATCCCCAAGCCTTCCCTTGGCTTGGGTCTTTATAGAAAAACTTTTAGGAAAGGGAAGTTGGTTTTAAACTTCAGTTAGATCAAGAATTCAATACTTTCTTGAAAATAATCTTTAATTGATTTATGTGGATTTAATAGTTTTTTTTTAGCTTAGGAACTTT
>LPNX011025221.1:589457-620414 GCA_001517045.1 Pseudotsuga menziesii | reverse complement strand
CAGTGGCCTCATTATGAAGATGGATGTCAAGGATTCTGCAGTAAAATTAAGGCCTATGGAAACACTAAGTATATCGGTTTGAGTTTGTAGGTTGGCCATTGGATTACATCACGTAGAACTTTTTGCTATTTGATCAACAGATGAGAAAGATTGTTTATGAGGGTAGAACTAGTCAAGTGTTGATATGTGTCCCAAACAAGTTGACAATAAAGAAAGAAAATATGGGTGTCTACACTGATAGAGTATTTGGTGTCACATTTCTTGAGTAAATGTAGAACTTATAGTCATTCCATTCTTTTTCTTTTCTGCGCTTGGCCAAATTAACTTTCAGTATGACCATTCTCTTCAACTTTACAAAAAGGAAACAAAAGCTGAGTGGAGGATGATAGAGGTTGTGACACATTTCTTTAGTGAATGTAGAACTTTTTGCTATTTGATCAACATATGAGAGAGATTCTTTATGAGAGTAGAACTAGTCAAATGTTTATGTGTCCCAGACAAGTTGGAAATGCTAGATGCCCTGTTCAATTGGATTATATTTCATCTGTAAAAAGCCCAAATAAATTTTCTTCATTCAGTGAACATCTCTGAATATATCTTCTACAAAGAAAATTTTACATCTCAAGAGATCCTAATGAAATATGCAGTAAATGTTTTGTGAACAGTAGGAGGTAGGTTCTGATATGTTCCAAACAAATGGGAAATGCCCGTTTTCCTTGTTCATTTTGACTATATTTTCTTCTGTAAAATCCCAAATGAATTTTCCTCATTCAGTGAATATGAAATTATCTTCTACTATACAAAGCAGTGTATAAATGATTTATGAACAGAAGTGCCATATATCCTATGCATGTCCACATTTCTTTAGTGAAGGTAGAACTTTTTGCTATTTGATCAGTAGATTAGAATGATTGTTTACGAGGGTAGAACTAGTCAGGTGTTGATATGTGTCCCAAACAAGTTGGAAGCCCTGTTCAATTGGATTATATTTTATATGTAAAATCCCAAATGAATTTTCTTCATTCAGTGAACATTTCTGAATATATTTTCCAATAAGAAAATTTTACATGTCAAGACATCCTATTGCATCATGCAGTAAATTTTTTGTGAATAGTTGGAGGCAGGTTCTCAGTGTGTTCCAAACAAATGGGAAATGCCAGATTTCCTTGTTCATTTTGACAATATTTTCTTCTGTAAAATTCCAAATGAATTTTCCTCATCCAGTGAATATGAAACCATCCTCTACAATACAAAGCAATGTATAAATGATTTATTAACAGAAGTGACACATATCCTATGCATGTCTCCTATTCAATTGGATTATATTTCCTCCCTGTAAAAACCCAAATGTATTTTCTTCATTTGAAGAATAAAAAATTATCTTTTACAAGCAAATGTTTGTTTTATGGTAAAAGACATCTCCTCACAGTGTGCAGTGAATGATTTTATGTTTTGTTCATGATTTTGTCTGCGTGGGGCTTATTTTCAATTATATGCAGTGTTTGTGTTGGGTTTTGTCAAATATGTATCATACCTATTGTGCATTTTGGAATAGTTTTGAATCTGGAAAGACTGAAATTTTGTAAATTTATGTATCATGGCTGTTTTGGAATAGTTTTTGAGCCCATTTGATAATCCTTCTTGGGTTTGGTTTTGTTCTCCAGGGCATGATGCAGGAAAGAGGGTTTAGGCCAAGTGGTGAAGACCTACTTTCATGTTCACGTCCGATTGGTCTGTTGCACTGTTTGCTGTGTATTTGTATTTCCTCAGGTTGACAAATTTCTAGATTGCTGGCCTTGTGAAAAAATGAATCATGCAGCTGGGATTGAATTGATTTGTGTGCACATTTTTCATGTAGTTAAATCTCTTTTTCTGTTTATATCTATCTCAAATTTGAGTCAGCTGATATGGAATATGGCTTCACAAACATACCATTCTTGAATCAGGCAAAGCCATGTTTGTCAATTTGGAACATAGTCATATAACAAATTTTGGATATATTTTTCTAATTATGTGTCATGGTTGAGGTTTATAACCATAAATGAATTTAAATTGGGACACACAAATAGCTATAGGTGGGAGTTTAGCTTGTGAGACTAGAGCATGGCATAAACGTTTTTCTAAATTTGAGTGATTGCAGAATACTAGAATGAAAAGAATTGGAGTTATTCTTCCAAGCCTGTGTTCACTATTATTTTGCCTTCTTAATCTGAATTTGATGCATAAAACTTAGGTGGTTGGGAGCCAATTACATTTTTGAACTCTTGCCTATTTAGATTTCTTGCATCATCACAATGATCTTGAATAAATTTAAAGTAGATGTACACCAGTTAGTTTTAACTCCTATAAATATAATATCTATTGGTACTTCTAAGCAGAATGGGTGTGTGTTTCTGAGAGTTCCATTTTTTGAAGTATGATAACTCATACAACTTGTCTCCTTCAGGTTTAAGTAACTTGGAAGATTAGGCTGAAATAAAATTGATTGGGTCTATAGCATATACTGTTTTCAGAACTTCTCTTTCTCTCATCTACACTTTTATACTGTATAGTCTTTGTGCCATCATTGAAATTCATTGTGGTCATCATGATTAGGTTCCTGTGGTAGCAAATAATCTAGTTGTCTCGTGAGTGACAGTAATTAGACAAGTTCTTTTGAAAGCTCCTTCATTCCGTGGGAGAACCAATCTAACTGCAGATAGCTAATATTAAATGTTTGATTGGTGAAATGTTTTTTTCCACAGAATATAGGTCAGATTGTGTTTGGTAGGCTCCAATGTTGGCATTGATGATACTATTTGATCCAAAGTACTTGAACGAAATAGTAAGTAGCTTTTTTTGGCATGCCATTACAGACATTTGTGTTTTTCGGCCTCAAAGGATGTCACAAGTTGATCATCATGGGATGCATGTATTCTCTTTATATCACTATGTCTGTTATCCTAAGCTGATTAAATAATAAATACCCTCAGTAGTACCTTGCTTTGTTTATTGAATCTATTTTTAATGTCAGTTGTACCTTGCTTTGTTTATTGAATCTTATCTTATCGTATCTAATACATTGGAAGACCCAGGAAACTATGCTCCATTTTTTAGGCCTCATAAATGTCTAGCTAAACTTTGGCAGTTGTTTTCGCTTCATGGCCATGAACTTCTCACAGGAAGGTAATAACATATGTTGGATAGGTCTAATTATTTTACTGTCAAAAAATAAGGTTAAATTCATTTCCAGTGGCTGTCAGTTTGGCATTTACAAAACCACTAGTTCTGGAGTCTGGACTACTTAGCAAAATGCTATACTGAATGCCATTGTTTTGCATACCTTTCAAAATGAATAGTTCCAGCCATTGAAAGGGTATCATATAGAAAAATTCACCAACTCTGGAGTCACCTTGGTTTATGTGTTGCATTTTAGCTCTATCATGCATCGTGCAGATCTAGGGAGTTGCTCTGCAATTTTTAGAGCTTATAAATTCCCATTAGATTTTAGCACTCCTAGTGATTCCTCATTCCCATAGAGTTCTTTCTTTACGATTTTTAGCCTAATAGGTGTACACTTTATACAAAGGAAGACTCGATTGCCATAGAGATATTGGTTTATGTTGAGGAAACTGAACCTTGTTTAGATTAGTTGTAAATGTGCACCAGAGGGATTGGTAATTCCCAGAGGTAGCTTGATCTGTTTTTGATAGAACTTAACGTACCCTCAAAGATGCCTAGCTTGTTGAATCTAGTTATTATTAATGATTTTTTTCACTAGATCCAACAGGAATTAGGTTTTATATTTGTTTTTAGATGCATTAATGCTTTTGTAAGGATGTTTAGGCTTAGACATTTTGTGGATATTTGGACATTATTTTAGCATGGATTTATATGTTTTACTGTGAGTAAACCATGATTTGTTGAAGAGATTGTTGTCTTGTCCTTACAGTTGTTAGTAAGTATTGATCCTATTGAAATTCGGTATTGGTTATGGTATCTCATGACCTTCTATGATTGTAGGTATATTGTAATGACCATGATATATTCATTATTATATGCTACATTGGTTATTCAACTTTTGTGTAACCCAGAGAATTAAGTCCTGAAATCCATCTCTGTCCACTATGGCAATCACCTAGTTGTATAGTGGAGAGATGGTGGTACCTCAAAAGTAAATTAAGGTGCAGTTGTATAGATTTTTTGCATCCATGGCTGTTGGATTGTTGGCTATCACGGGCAGACCCGGGTTTACTGTATTTAACCAACAACACCCCTAGCTCACTAGCCCTTTCGGCGACAGACCCCGAAGCGGCATGAAGTCTCACCCGAAGTGATTCTAATGGGTTGGCCAAGGACTCAAGCATCTTGGACCAGGTTCGGTGGCATCCTACTTATGAGTCACAGCTCTGCTAGCCGCGAGGTCTCTTTCTCTGCGCGTTGTGCGACCCTCCGCTCGTGTCGCACGATCTCCTCGCCTCGCAGCTCTTCTAACCACGAGATCTTTCTCTTCCCGTAGCACGGTTCCCTTTCCATGTCTCGCAACTTCCACTGACTCGCGATGACTCTATCCTTATCGCATCTCCGCACACCAGGAAACATGTAACTTCTTCCCAACGCTAAGTCCTTAACCTACGGTATCGCGCACCGCAGCTCCTCTGCCGATGCGGTATCGCCTCCCTGCGATATCCTACTCCTGCGGCTCAACGCACTTATCGTTGTTCGTGTCGACTTGCAGGACTCAACATGACAGGCTGTTTAACACTGCGACTAGTGACTGTTTCAAGCAAAGCATAAATGAACCTGCATACAACATGCCAAAGACTTCAACTTATATCTATCCTTCTATATTGCTGTATACTGAATAACACATACATACATTAAACTGTAAACAAGGTTCATATAATAACTGATAGATGCAAGAAGTAAACACAACACATAACTCAATCACATAACACTCGATTTTAACGTGGTTCACCTCTAGGATGGAAATTACGTCCACAGAACTGTGTTTCTATTATAGCTCAGGGGAAGGTAAACACAGTTCTGCTGCACCGCATATGCAGCTTGAGATATTCTCTCTTAGATCTCTTCTCTATCTCTATATTGTCTCTCTTACAATACACTCTTCCCTCTCTGTCGATCCCTGCGGATCGTTGCATGCATGCTCTATGAGCCAGCTACTGGTTACAGTAAGATACTACAGCTAATAACAGAACCAGAGCTCAACTCTATTACAATACAAGGTAGCTGTGAGCTAACAAACTCAATGGCTTACTAACTAGCTGGATGGCTTAAAATGCTCAAAATGCCAACCTTTTACAATACAAAATACATCCCTTTATAGGTGGCCCGAAGGTCTCGCCATTACAACACTGTGTGCCTGTCCCAACAGTAACCCAAACCCTAACTAGTGACAGTCGACATATCTGTACTTTGAGGTAGCCGCTATCCGTCACACCACAGCTCTCTGCGGTCTTCCATGCTTCCTAGCGCTGATCATGGGTACTATGCACCGCTTCCCTTCACCACAGCTTCCTGCAGTCTTCCATGCTTCCCAGCGCTGACCATGGGTACCGGCGATGCTTCCCTGGCTATCCTTTATCTTCAATGCCTCAGCCTCGTTGCTCCTTTTCCTTTATGAGGGTTGCTGAGCCCTCCTGTCTTCCATCACTGCCTTCAATGCAGTGGGTGAGCTCTCTCGTCTCGGCCGCTTAAGTACCGTCATATTCCTTGACTTCTCTATCTTAAAAGTCATGGTTTTCAGCTCTGCTCTGCAGTTGGAAACCTGCTACGGCGTCGTAGCTCTATCTTGTCTTCTCTCCGCCAAAACTGTCTGTCCGCTAAACTAGCAGCTTCTTCTGTAGCTGCGGGACCCTGCTCCAACATGGATTTTCTTCTTCAGGAATGTTTGTGGGTTGAATTCATTTTGAATAAGCACTGAATACTAATGATTGACTTTGGTACAATAGGGAATGTCCTAGCTATGGGGTTTTTGCAACAAAAATGTGCTCTGGTCTGTAGGAGATCTCCAAGGCCTAACAATGGAGGAAGCTGTATATTCCTCATCATGAGCTATTTTGTAAGTGCTCATGCCTTTGGGATGGAAACATGGTGAGAACAGGTCTGAACAGAAACCCACATTTAATAAACGTTTGCATGATTGAAATGGACTTGACATTTTTTGGAAAACACATGATTGTATTTCTATATTGGGAAAGTACTCTTTGAAACAGGAAGACCGATTCTCATCTTTGCTCTCTAGGTTCTTCATTTGGCAAAAATGATGATGTGGTGACAGGAGCATAGAAATTATCTATTCCTCACCATATTACCTATAGTCTGCTACAGGAGCTATTGGAGCTACATGCAACTACATTTAAATGAAATTAAATAGTAAAATGGTAGTACTGCAGTACTATGATCGATGGTTTGTTACACAAAACAAGTCATGCCTCATAATAGATAATCAATTTTATTTTAATATGAAGATTGTTTTTTATGGTATCAATCATTCCTCATGGCCAGAGTGGAAGAAGAGTGTAGTGGGACTTCCATGATATGATGAAATTCCATCCCAATTGAAGGAGAAGGCTCCAAGACCCAAGCCCTTGTATCTTGGACCAATTTGATTAGCTGTGATATTATGTGGCCATATCCAACAAACCCATGAGAAAAATGTCAGAATTGTGAATATGTATCCAGGGAGTGTGTACTATAGAAAGCTGGCCACTGCAAATATAGCAAAGAATTGCATTCGTGGCAGTCTCTTCCTAGAATGGTCTTTTTCATGAAGAGCCCTGATTCACATTCAAATAAGTACTCGTACTAGAACAAATGAAGCAGAAATCATATGCAAGAATGTTCTAATACCTATGCCTTGCTCACTAAATTACATAAAAAATTGTAGATCAATCCAAGGTGCATGCATTGCATGGTTTTCTAACCTTTCAAGTTTTGCTGAATCTCGGGTAGATGTGGTAATTCCCTTGGTTATTAACATGTTTTTTTACAGTTTGAGTGGTGTATATTCCTGTGTCTCATTGTAAGGCAATTTCTTTGCTTAGATAGCGAAACTAATATTATAACTATATAGACATTTGAGCCTCAAACAAGATCCCCACAGAGAAATTAACTGAACATGTTCCGAAGGGCCCTTAGCTACAATTAACTTCAAATTTTATCGATGCTTTCAGTTGAAGAACTTCATTATACCATGAAAGAGCAAGTCAGGTGATAAAATGGTAAGGATGTCAATTTTGGAATCCTGAGTTTGGATTTTGAAGTTATCAGCCTATATTTACTTAAAACAGTGGAGAATTCCATGTGAACACAATGCAATACCATATTGGAACTTGAAAAGCTATCAATTTCAACAAGGTTTCCTACTTGATTTGGCCTCTACGTGAGTAGTGTTGTGGTGTATCCCATGGGTGATTTGACTGCAGAACCGAAAATATAGCTTCAAGAATACTTCATCCTGAACATAACAACTTCAAGAATACTTTGAACAGATTGGATTTAGGAAAGGTTATTTTATTTTGAATAGCCTTCTCACTTAAAAAAGTATTAAGTGGGCAAAGGAAACTAGGAAAAATTTTCTTTCTCAAAATAAACTTTGACGTGGTTTATAACATGATTGAATGAGACTTCATTTTTAATATTATTTAGTGGCTAGGATTGAAAAACTTCTTCACTTGAGTAGTTTGAACCCTGTTCTCACATGCATCAACCAGAGTGTATGTTAAGGATAGAATTTTCCAAGCAATACTTCTTCAAATATCTCTTTCTCACTCCACACTTTATGCCCCTTAGCTCCATAACTCCAAAAGGATGCCCATTAGCTCCATAATTCTATGTCATTGCATCAAATGCCTTCGATTATCTTCTAGGGGTGGGTAATTGTTTAGTGACTAGGGCAGATCCAAGATATCCCTAGTACCTGTTGGTGGTGGGCAACTGTTTAGTGACCACTTCATAGATGATTCAACTCTCACTTCAAAACTCAACAAAACTTTGGTTGAGGGTACCATTTAGTGCCTAGATATTTTCCAACATGTAGTACATGGACTTTTTTTTCCAAAGCCACAGAGCAGTGATCACTGATAAGTGAAAAATAGAGACAAAGGAACTTTTTTTAGTCCCTTCCATAGGAAGATGGTTGTCTTGGATTGGTCGACGTTAAACCCCAAGGAGCAATTTTGGAAATTAAATGGGTTGGAAGAGCCATGACTGTCGACGCCCCTTAGCAAATTCTCCTCGACCATCACAATCAAACTACTTCTCATATTTGCAACATATAAGGCATTTGGGATTTATCTAGTATGGTTGGATTCTTTGGTATATGATTGTTATTGAAATCCTTGTACAAGACTTATAATGGAACCATGATTATTTAAGGGACCAGTTCTTAAGTTAGTGGATGTCAAACCATAACCAGAGAATAAGGATCTTATCTCTATATACTTAATCATTTGTCCCACTGTTTCAAAGTTCTTTTAAGAATCTCTAGTCTATCAGGAAGAGTTGACCCTTGGACATTTGATGAACTAGGAGGGCTACTTTTGTAGGAGTGTCCCTCAAATGGACTCTAAGACAATTTTGACCATCCTCTTCTAGAATAGCATAAGGAAATGAGACATAGATTTTTCCATGCGATAGAAGAGGAGAGGATAGGAGATATAGATTTGTGTGATAGAAGAAGAGAGGAGATAGAGATTTGTGTGAGAGGAAATAAAATACAAGGCTAAACCATGCATGAAGATTTAGAATGACAATTTTAATTTAAATAAAAAAAGAAGTATTTAAAATGAGGATGACAATTTTTGTCATCCTCTTGAAGAAAAGCATAAGGAAAGGAGATAGTGACATAAGAGGAAATCAAAGACAAGGCAAACTATATATGAAGATTCAAATGGTAATTTTAATTCAAAGAAAGAAAGGAAGTGTATTTAGTGTGATAAATATGGACTTTATTTTGAAAAAAGATGGTTAAAAATTGTGTTTAATAAATTGGAATCTTTTTTCCAAAGAAAAAATGTTTCTTAATATTCATTTGGAATAAAAAAAATATATACAAACCACCAATTCTTCCTAAGCAGACAATTACTTTTAAAAAATACTTTTAGAACAAACTGCTTTAGACTTACTTGTCTAAGAAGTTAACCCCAAACTTGAAACTTAAACAAACATCAATTCTGTTTTTCTCCATAAGGGTTGGGGCATTATATCTAAAATAAGAGAAGAGTACCCGGATCGGATAATGTTTACATTCTCAGTTTTTGCATCACCTAAGGTGTCTGACACAGTTGTAGAGCTAATTGCCCTTGGTTGAACTTCTCTGAGCAACACTGCCCATGATATTTCTTAAGGCCACTGCTATTTTTCTTTGCTGGGGTCAATATACTAGGTAGAAATATAAAGGGGTATAAAAAATGTAAATGTAAAAATGGATACATGCAATATATAGTGAAAATAAGGGTTTTTTAAAATTGGGAAGGCATATTGGGAGGGGGTAAAAAAAAACGATTTTTGGAGGTATTTTCCAATATTTTTTGAAAATAGGGGTATTGTTTCATATGCCAAAAACGAACGTGCTATGGCATAGTTTCACTAAGTGAAGACCCCGTGTACTGGTGTCATTTCTATGGAAAAGTCTATGTCCCATTTTGGTGGTAATCCTGGTATTTACTTGGGAAATACATCCTTAAAGTCCATGAGAACCAGAAATTCCTCGTTTTGTTGTTCTCTCTCAGCTTCTACATCCTGAATGTTTACTGCAAAAAGTTTGCATCCCTTTTGTATGTACTTCTTTGCTTGTAAGGAAGATATATGTCTAACATAAACCTTCTTGGGTATGCCTTGAATCTTTGTATGATTCCCCTATCCGTGCACAATATTGACTTGTTTAGACAATCGAGCATGACATGGTGTTGTTCCAACCAGTCCATGCCGATAAGTGCGTCGTATGATCCTAAGGGTAAGATATTTAGATCTATCTTAGCTGGAAAACCATTTAATTTTACCTCATAGTCTCTCACTAGTTCTGAAAAATTTCTTTTTGTACCAGTGGCTAATTGTACCAGCCATGGTTTCTCATGTTTTACTTTGTCTAGTTTACACGTTTCAATGATATTGGGTGATACATAGCTCCGAAAAGCACCATAATCAATCAAAATCAAAATAGAAGTGTTTGAAACCTTACCTTCTATTTTGACCATAGTGGCCTGATGGTCTTCTTGTCGGCCATCAAGTGCTGCATAGATACTCGGCGTGCTTGAAATGTTCTCTACCATTGGGTCTTCCTGTAGATTGTGTAAGACTCCATTAGTCTTGTTTGGAAAATATATGGCATAGTGGGGTCCTTGGCATTTCCAATAGTTAACTTGGAGCGGGGAAGCCATGGCTCCTCCATTTGTTGCTGGTCTATTGTTATTGGTATTTGGTGTAGGCACATTAGCTTTGCACCTGTATTGTTGAAGTTTCTGTTGGCCAAAAAATTGTTGTTTTGTTTTTTCTAAGGCAGTGGTTTAAAACTAGGTTTTTGGTTTTCTGAGAAGGTCCTAGACCAGTCTCGACTTCTATTTAATTTTTCCTGCCTTAGTTGTACATGCTCATAACAAAGCCTAGCTTTGTGTAAGTTAGTGTCTAGAGTTTTGGGCATGTCAAACTCAATTCTCTCTGAAAAACTGGGAGGAAGACACCCAAAAAACTGTTGTATCTTCACCTTTTCATCCTTTATGTAAGGCACGTAATGTAAGAGATCCAAGAATCTGTTGATAAATGCCTCCATCGTCATGGAGCACATCCTTAACTCATGGAATTCTTTTACCTTCCTGTCAAATAATGTCTTAGACATGTATTTCTCCTAAAATATTTTGCAAAAATTACTCCATCTGATTTCTTTTACTTCATCTTTTTTGGTATGCTTTAGGTCTCTCCACCATCTAGCTGGTTTTCCATTTAAATTATAAATGGCCAGCCAAGATTTCATCTCACTAGAGTAGTTGTGTACTCGAAAGTATTTGCTCATACCTAGGATCCATTCTTCAGCCTTCTCCCCGGTATTCATCTCTCCTTCATAGGTTGGGGCCTTTATCTTTTGAAATTCTCCTTGGAGGTTGTCATCATTTTTCTGCCTCTTTTTGTAAGGAGAAAGTGAATTATCACTGGAAAGACTGTGATAATCTCTTTCTGGAAGATCAAGTGTGTGCTCTTCTCTTCCCTCTTCCCTTGAACTGCTGGTCCTTTTTCAATGATAACCTTAGATTTATTGGTTGAATGGGTAGGTTGTCCATGAGGGTTTACTCCCGTCATGTTCCGAAGTAAAGCTTCATTGATTCCTTTCTACTCTTTTCTCTCATTAATATTATCATCTTTGAAGATTTGTAAGTTTGCTTGCAGAATCTGTATGGTTTTCATTAGATCAAAATTTAATTCTACCACTAGTTCTTCTTCTTGTGTTGGGGAATTCAGATTTCCTTACCAACTGTTGTCCTCTTTTGTATTCATGATCTGAACCATTCTTTAATCCTGCAATTAAAACATTTAGTAACATATAATTTTTTGTTAGTTACAAAATTTTAAATACAGTTGTGAAATGCTTATTTCTGCAATGAATGTTCAGTAGCGCCCATTAGGTCTCTTAGTGTTTGAATCTGGGCTCTGATACCACTTGTAATGTCCCTAAAATCCAAAAATAATTTTTTTTTTCGTAGGATAACAAGAGTGCTAAGATCTTAAGGACATCTTCTTTTTACAGCGGAATAAAAACTTGGATAAAGAACTAATCCTAAGTTCTGTTGTTGTTTTCCTTTTTGTGTGTTTCCTGTATGATGATGATGTTTACATGTCCCTATTCTATATTTCGATTCACTTATAATTTATGTACATGTTTGTCTAGTTTACTGATGCTATTGATGTTATGATGTCCATGTTTTGATTTCATGTTACGTTACCTAGTTATTATTTATTTACGATGAAGATGATGACTTGCCTTTATATGTAAAGGGCTGGAGTGGTAGGATTTTTTCCTATCGACTTACTCAGAAAGGTAAGGGGTCCTATGTTACTGGGCTTACTTAGTTCATTTTGAAGTAACACATGTGTACCTGTCTTACTGCATGTGACTTCGCCTATAAATATAGGCTCTTGAACGTGACGAAAATAATCCTAGCATCTACAACTAGCTAATATTAATCGCTAAAGGTTTTGTCCAAGAAATACTAAATCCTATGCTCAACTAAAAGAGGAAAGGGTTCTGAGCCTAATGTAAATATTCATGCTTATAAACTATGGTATAATATTAAAAACTATGGTATAGAGGGTTTATGGCTTAAGGGGAGAAATATATGTTTTTAAACTATATAACGTGGAGGGATTACACTATAGTATGCATGTGGCAATCGAAACTATGGAATGGGTTAATATTTTGATGGAAAAATGTGTGGAGCCAAACTATAGGCAAGGGGGTTTCGATTTGAGGAATGGTGGAGGCTAGGTTGGCACATTCAATGAACCACATGAAGGCCAGGTTGGTGCATTCAATGAACCACGTGAAGGCCAGGCCCAAACCTTAAGCCTTGTGCTAGGGTTTTTGGGCTGTCATTTGCTTGGTCCTTCGTATTGGGTTGATGGAGGTTTATGCTCCAGTATTGGAGCTACACATACCATGGTCTGGTTTACAGCGCTGGTCATGAAACTCATATAGGTATGCAAATGCTCTCGTATGGTTTAACTCCTTCAAATTCGTTTGGTTTTAAAGTTTTATTGCATACTTCTAATTGTTTGATTGGTTTCGTTTGTTGCAGGTTTGGGGGAAGCGTGAGTGATTTGCTTGAAGGGAAGAGACATGGTTGACTGCGTAACCATCTAGGTAATCCCACATAGAGAAAGGGGCATTTACCCAATGTTTAGTCAATTTCAGTCTTGTAGGGTTTCTATATTGCAAACTGTAACCGACCACCCTGTTGGGTTTTGGCCCGGGTTATGGGGGAAAAGATGATAGTAACGTTTTGGTTTTTAATAGCTTGTAAGTTTGGGTTTGGGATTCTCTTCCCGTTTGGGTGTTATAGTTCTTAGATGCGATTGTGTAATCTTTGATGGTTTTGCAATGTATAAAAGCGGTGGTAATTTTTGGTTAAAGAATTACTCGGCTCTACGTTTTAGTGTATGCTACGAGCTCTGTGATTTTTTGGTTTACTACTAGATCTATTTTTTTTTGTTGGATGCGTTTATAAATTCTGCCAGTTCCATTGTTACGATGCCATTTATTTCACTATTATTGTTGACTATGGAAATATCGTGGGTGTTTAACCCTTGCTACGATTAGTTTAAATGATTCGTCGTTTATAATGGGGATGCTCTGTCAATTGATTGATTTGGTCCTAATTTAGATAAATTACCTGTGTGTAAAAGATGCCAAAGGTAGAGCCCTTGATTCGTATGGGATTTGTTTTTCTTTCGTGGGCGACCGTAATGGCTTGGTACGAACCTTGCTCATAAAACACAGCCTGTCTGTAGAGTTTATAATTTAATTCTTATGTGTACAGGATTATGGTATTTTGTTTACAGGAATCAATAGTAGGTTGTATTGTTACATGGTTTTGTTTATTTCTTTAAATATGTTCATCGCTCCTAGATGGGATCTACGCAATTTGATCATGGGTCGATTGTTGGCTGGGGTTTAATGTTTATTTAACGCTATGGTTTATGGTTAATGATATGTATAAATATTTGGTATATGAGATATGGTGTTATGCTTGTTCATTTATTGAAATGGTCAACGCTCTTTTAGCTGGAGTGTCGTGGGTTTTGATTTGGTTAACTTGTAATTTGATATTCTCTTATTAGTTCTGTTTGTAATAGAATAATAATGCTCTGTTTGTTAAATTATTTGTTTACTATTTTTATGTAGATAGGATAATGAAATCTATGTTTTCATTTTCTAGCAAATTAAATATGCCAACACTGCGTCTATCTTAAGGTTTTGAATGTTTTTTAAGGGATTCGATCCCTGGTTTCGAATGTTTATGAATATGTTTTTTTTTTTTTTTAATATTTATTTTAATGTTTGAGCAAAGTTCAATTAATGATTAGTTTAAAGAATAGATTGAGTTTTTTTATCATTAGGTTTACTTAGTTAATTTTGTTAATCTTTGGTTTATTTAAAATAAGGTCATAGACCTGCATAAGTTCTTTGTAAAAAATATACCTAAGGGTTTTAGTTTCAGTAAAAAGTTGAAAGAGATCTGGATATTAATTTTATCTAGAATCCAGGGTTTAGATCTAGATTAACACTTTGACATCAACTTCTAAAAAATGATTAAATATAGTTATGAGAGGAATTTAACCGTAAAACCTATCTAAGAATTTAAAAGCTGGGTGTTAATTTAAAGAAATGAAACAATCCTGAAACATATATACAAACTGGAAAATAAACTTGCAGATATTTAATATAGAGCAGAATAACTATAAGTACACCTTGTAAACATAATTAATATAACTGATGAATGTAGAAACCTCATACCTGCACTATTCATCTTGTTAATGGCTAAGAATCCTGCACACTTAAACACAAAATTAACAAAACCCTAGATATTTTTGACCTTTAGATATGATAACAGGATAACCTTGGAACTACCACGTTTCTCCCAACCATGACCCAGAACCATTCCTGGTTCTAATTCAGATCCCCCCAAGCTGGCTCCAACATGCAAGTGATCTAGAACTCCTAAAGGTGAGGCTGCTCTTATTTGGAATATCAAGCTCTGTATTATAATGCTTGCTTTTGGAAATGCTCTCCAAAACTAGTTTTGGAATAAATGATGAGATCCCCAAGCCTTCCCTTGGCTTGGGTCTTTATAGACAAACTTTTAGGAAAGGGAAATTGGTTTTAAAGTCCAGTTAGATAAAGAATTCATTACTTTCTTGAAAATACGCTTTACTTGATTTATGTGGATTTAATAGTTATTTTGTTTGGAATAGGAAATTTATACTAGTTCCTAATTGAACTTTAGAATATAATATTTATTTACTCATTTTAGTTAATAATAAATACATAGATTCTTTATTTATTATTTCAGCTATCTTTATTTCCTTATATATATGTATATAATTATTCTTTTTATTCATAATATACATAAACTTTACATATTATCTTTAATGCTTAATTATGCATCATATAACATAGTCTCATTTATTTGATGCTTCCTTTAGCTTATACTATTTCCTTGATCAAGGCCTCAGGTAGGGTTGGTCAACTAAGTTAGGAAGCTCTAGATCCTCCTTCCATGTTGGATTACCTCGTGTATCATGGTAGTTCTTCCAGTTCCCGATGAAAAGTAGATTTGAAATTTCATTTAATCAACTCAAATTAAGTATGATAGGGATTGATGCTATTCACAGTTGTTCTCACTCAACATTCTTTATTTCAGTAACTCCTAGCGGTATTCAGAGCCCAACCTCAACACTAATAATTCGGATTTACACTTAGTGCAATTCTAGAGCCTCTTGCTCAACAGTAATGCTAGGATGTACTTGTATAATACACCTATGGATATAATGGCCAAGGATTCGATGCTCCAGAGCTTATGCTCAACATCAATTTGGAATGTTCTAGGGCTTATTCCCAACACTTCCAATTTTATAACTCATGTGCTCCATAGCTTATGCTCAACACAAATTCTCATAACTCATGTGCTCCAGAGATTACACTCAACACAATATTTCATAACTCATGTGTTCTAGAGCTTGCGCTCAACACAAAATCTCATCACTCATGTGCTTCAGGGTTTACACCCAACACATTATAGAACTCAATCATGCATTCAGTCTTCTGCACATTTCATCACACTAATCATCTCAGTATATGCATTAAGGTAAATCACATAATACATCCAATACATCGTATTATGACAATAATCCTTGTCCATCATGGTCCATTCCCAACATATACAATCACATATAAAATACTAAAACATATATATTAGCTTACGTCCAATGTATCTAACTAATCAACATAACTCATGTGCAGTGGGGCATACACCCAATATACAAACATAAACATTAAAGTAACTCATATGTAATGGGACTCATGCCCATTATAGTTAAGCTCAAAATTCGGGATATTACATGTTTGGTGCTGAGCTAATAATTTTTTTTAGTTCTCAATATCAAATAATTTGTAATGTTCTTATCAAGTGGCCAAAATTGAATGATATGACTTGTATCCATGGTTTGGGTAGTAGTGTCATAGATTATGTTATATCTGATATCCCCGTAAACAACCAAATAATAAATTTTCACATCTTAAATTATCATGATCTTGAATCTGACTTGAAACCTTCAAAATTGGCTCTAAAATTTCACAAGTAGATAAGCTCCATAACAAAGAATTACAATAATCAAAATCACCTACGCTTTTATAATAATAAAATGAATATATTTTTAAGGGATTTAAATAATGAATTAAATATTCTATTAACTAAGGATAATATTGAAGAACTCTATTGTAATTTTACCATGGCGCTCTCTACCTCCATTAAAAATTTCTTTATCATGGTGTTATGCAAAAAGGGGAATAGAACAACCAACCCTTGGTATGATAATGAGTGCAAACATGCTATAAAATCCATTCGAAATTATTTTAACAAGTCCTTAAACACTGACAAGATGTGTTATATAAATAGAAATTAAGAAAACCATTTACACCTCTCTAACGTAAATCCTAAGAAATTACGAAGACAAATTATGAATTATAGAACTAATAAAAACAATATGATTCCCTTAAGGGATTGAAATTCCTACCTTAGAATTTTTTATGAATCCCTTGATTTCATGGAGAACATTCAAACCCTCTCTACAAAGGCATAAGTTTTTTTTAGAAGACTCAGAGTTTGGCATTAAGGGACTCACAAAAGGAAAATATAAGGACATTGAAGGATACCAAGAGTAAATATTAAAATTTGGTGGGAATATCCACATCCCTCACATCCACAAGTTCTTCAATTTAGCAGTCAAGTAGAGTTTCCCTTAACCTTGGACATAAATCCTCCTTGTTCCTATTTTTAAAAGTGGAGATAAAACCAA
Source organism: Pseudotsuga menziesii (assembly GCA_001517045.1). Taxonomy (NCBI): domain Eukaryota; kingdom Viridiplantae; phylum Streptophyta; class Pinopsida; order Pinales; family Pinaceae; genus Pseudotsuga; species Pseudotsuga menziesii. The sequence continues at coordinate 603,347 of LPNX011025221.1, read as the reverse complement.
TCCATTTAATTATAGGAATGCTATGATTATCCTTATTTTATCCAAACTATATGAAATTAATTTGGAAAATAAGATCAACATATGGCTTGAAATTCAATGAAAAAGAGATAAAGGATAAGAAGGATTTGAAGGCTATCATTCAAATATGAACCAACTTGTCACTCTCAGAACCATTTCTAAGGAGTGTTGCAATAATAAAACTAATATTTTCAGTTGCTTTGCTGACTTGAGAAAATAATTTGACACAATGCCTAGAACTAACCTTTGGGATAGTATAGACGAGTGAAAAGTCTCTTTTGAGTTTAGAGTTTCTATGATAAGGTTGTATAAGAATGTTATTGCACAATTTAAAAACTCTAAGGGCTAGTTAGAAGAATTTAATGTTGATTCAGTAGTTAAGCAAGGTTGCCCATTATCTCCTACCCTTTTTGGTATTTACATTGACATGCTAGAGGGTTTTTTGGAAGAGTTGGGTTGTGGCAACAAAAAATTGGATAGTATATTCATCATCTTTCTTCTCTATGCTGATGATATTGTTCTTATAGTGATGAGTCCCTATGATCTTGACAAGTAACTAAAAATTCTCAAGTATTTTTACTCTAGTATGGGTATTACTTTTAACACAAAAAACAAAGGTTATGATAATTAAATCTCAAAAGATCATTTATGTTAATTTCATGTATGACAACAACTTGGGGTACGTGACTTTATATGAATTTATAAAAACCAATCTTTATCATAAACTCCTATTTGAGACTCTTGTCACCCATATTATCTTATATGGTTGTGAAGTTTGGGGTTGCAACATCTCTAAGGAATCATGGAGAAGGATAGATCAAATACAAAGGCAATCTCTAACATATAATTCCATTGTTAAAGTAAATACACTCTATCCTATCTTTTTCATAGAAGCGAGTCTCTCCCCAATTGAGAGCATTCCTTAAGTATCACTCTTCTTTGAGTGCGATATCATAAAAACCAATTGTAAAATTGTCATCATGTTGCGAGCCTTCAATCTCTTCATAGTGACATGCTGTGTTTGTGTATGTTATTGAGTGAGCAACTACAAAAAGTTCAGTTTAAATTCATACTGATTGTCTCGACGGGGATTGGATCTTGGATAGAATGAATGCGAAAGCAAAACCATGATGTTCAAATTTAGTGTAATAATGAATTCTCTCTTGTATGTATCCGAATAGTGAGGAGTGAAGTCTATGACTAGTACCTAATGTACAAGAACAAGATAAGCAAAATGAGAAAAAAGAAATTTACTAAGGTTTCTCTATACTCTAGTTAAAATCACCTATGACTTGAGAGAAGTTGGCATAATGATGCCAAGTATTGGCTTAATCATCGGGGAGTTGAGGAAGATGCCACTCTACATAATAATTATAATATTAAAAGTATTATTACATAAAAGTTTAAGGAGAATATGTTGAAACTATAACAACCAATTTCCCATGGAATTGGATATGGGCATATTCTAGATCCATATTATTTTGCCTTGAGTTTAGACCAATCAATTTAAGTTAGAATATGCATAGGGGTGTAATTAATTGGTCATTTTTTTCTAACTGTGTAAGAAGTGCTATAAATCCATGTAATCCTGTAGAGGCAAAGCAATCTAAGCGAATGTGAGGAAATGGTTGTATGCTGTTATAGTCTCCATATTTTGAGAAATAAGAATATCGATACTATTTTCCCGCGGATGTTTCCTGTATAAGGTTTTACGACATAAAACTCTATGTCAAAATTGTGTGATTTCCATTATTTCTGTTTTGTCTTAATTGATCTCTGTTCGATTTCATACTTTCACATACAACAATTCGTATCATAGCATTAGATTGGATATCATAGAAAAATGGTTTTTTTTCTCGTTTGGAGATCAAAGCTGCGAAGGGTAGACCATTTGTTTTGGAGTGATATTAGTATATTTTTGCACCTTGTTCCCTTACGAAGGAGCAACAATTCATGACATACTTATGAAATACATACTTTCTAGTTTTTGTCACAACCTCATGTCTTCGTGAGAGCGAACATATTTTCTCACCCTTATGTCTTCGTGAGGAGCGAACAAATTTTCGCACCCTTATGTCTTCGTGAGGAACAAAATATTTGGTTTTTTAGCACCACTATGTCTTCGAGAAGAGCGATAATTCATGAAGAATAATTCCCAAAGCATAAGTTTTAAATAGTAATGTGGATTTTTTGTTTGAAATCTTTTATAATATTATATTTGTTTGAAAGATTTTATAAGGCATATGTTGGAGTTTACGTTGGAAGTATTGGATTTTTTTTTTCTTCAGTATTTTTTATATCTAACATTCTCGTAGGTGTCATGTACATATAGTCATGGTTTTTGAACTTGTGTGGGGATAGTGATAGCTTGCCCCTCAAACCACCTAGCATGTAAGATAAACCCTGGAAGTTTTGGATGTTTGTTATTACAAAGTGAAAGAGTGGATCTTATATGATTTAAAAAATGGTTTAAAGTATAAGGTGGGAGTTATAAGGTACATTTTAAAAGGTTTTTTAAATATTAAATATGTTGTTTTAAAATATTTCATTAATTCCTTATCTTATTTGGAATTATATCCTTATATATTTGATCCTTTTTTTTTTTGTAAAAAGCTTGGTTTTATAAGTTTTTGATTTGGTACTTGAGAAAATGGAGAAGATGTAGAGTGCCAAATCCGAAGTAGAAAAATTTAGTGGGAAGATAAATTTTGAGCTCTGGAAAATCAAAAGGAGAGATATTCTTGTCCACCAAGGAGTGCAGAAAGCGTCTGTGGGAAAATAAAAGAAGCATGAGGATATATATGTCAGATGACGAATGTGAGCATCTGTATTAAAGATCCCTCAACACTATCCATTTGTTCCTGGCAGACAAAGTTCTATTCAACATTGTTAGAGAAGAAACAAAAACTAGCTTATGGAATAAGCTAGAGAGCCTCTTTATGACAATATCCTTGACAAACAAGCCATTTCTGAAGAGAAAGTTATATTCCCTATCCATGGATGAAGGTACAAAAATCCCTTATCATTTAAATACTTTCAATGATTTGATTTGTCAATTATCCAGCTTGGATGTAAAATTTGAAGATGAAGACAAGGCAATTACCTTGCTTTGTACTTAGCATGAATCTTGGGATCCTCTAATCACTTTTATGTGGTTTAGTAATACAAATAACTTTGAGTATGATACTGTTGTTGGAGCTTTGTTATGTGAAGAGATGCGAAGAAAGAACAATTCAGAAACCTTGAAAAAAACAACAATGGTGGCTAGAGGTTGATCTAGAGAATGAGGACAGAGTTTAATAGGTGCATCTAGATCCAAATAAAGAGCTAATAAGGGAAAGATGAAGTATTGGTACTAAAATAAATTAGGTCATTTAAAGAAGGATTGTTGGAAAAGACAAGCATCCAAAGAAGACTACAGAAAGGAAGTAAACACAACAAAAATAAAATCAGATATGGTNATTTTATGGTAAATGATATTTCCTATAGGATTGGTAGTATCAAGGTCAAAATGTATGATGGTACTGTGAGAACACTAACAGAGGTGAGGTGTGTTCATGAACTTAATATATATGGGATTTCTATATTCCGTTGGCTATAAGTTTGTAGTTCAAAGTGGATTCATTAAGGTGTCCAAGGGCATCTTAGTTGTCATGAATGCGAAAATATTTGGGAACCTTTATAAGCTTGATGGAAGTACTCAGGTAAGCCGTGCAACTGTATTAGCTGAAGATATTGCAGGTGACTCTTATTGTTTATGGCACCAACATCTAGGCCATATGATTGAAAATGGACTTAAGATACTAACAGATCATAAGTTGCTTCCTAACTTAAAATCTATGGATTTAAAGTTCTGCAGACATTGTCTGTTTGGTAAACAGTCTAAACATAAATTTAAAATAGGAAAGCATGGAAGTAAAGGTGTCCTAAATTACATCCATTCATATATGTGGGGACCAACCCCCATTGTTTCTTTTGGAGGATCATCATATTTTGTAACATTTATAGATGATTACTCTAGAAAGGTGTGAATCTACTTACTAAAAACAAAAGCTGACATGTTTAATGCTTTTAAGCAGTTTAGAGTTATTGTTGCAAAGAGCACTAACATGTCTATCAAGTGTTTTAGAACAGATAATGGAGGTTAGTTCACATCTAAGGAATTTGAGAAATACTGCAAGGACGCTAGGATCAAAAGACATAAAACCATGGTTTATACTCAACAAAATGGTGTTGCTGAATGCATGAATATGAATCTTCTAGAGGGATAAAGGTGTATGCTTAGTAATTCCAAGTTTCAACAAGAGTTGTGGAGATAAGCAACTCTTACAACATGCTATTTGGTAAATAGACCACCATCAACTACAATATATTTTAAGATTCCAGAAGAGGTATGGACATGATACCCTTGTGATTACTCAAATATTAAGATTTTTGGTTGTGATGCTTACGCTTTTATTCCCAAAAATCAACGGTCTAAGTTAGATCCAAAATAAAAAAGATATGTTTTTGTTGGATATGATGATGGAATTAAGGGATATAGATTATGGGATCTTATCGCCCACAAGATCATTATTAACATAAATGTTGCATTTGATGAATTGTCACTCATTAAATTAGATGTGATAGATGGTGAAATGAAACAAGAAGAATTACCAGAATCGTTTAGTTGCATACTCATTCATCTATAGGCAAGGAGGACCATGAATATTTTCACGAAGTACCTCTTGCAGAATATGTGGTTACAAAAAATTTCCATGAAACTGAGGAAGTACTGAAACAAACTTTGCGAAGATCTACCCGGGTTTCCTAAAAGGTATGAATATTATGCTTCATCTGTTGCAGTGATTTATATTGATGGGAATCTAGTAGTTATCGAGAATCAATGGAGGTATTTGAAAGTGCTAAATGGAGATTAGTAATGAAAGAAGAAATGGATTCCTTGAAAAATAACAAAACACGGGACCTAGTAGAACTTCCAGGGAAAATAAAAGTTGTTGGTTGCAAGTGGGTCTAAAAGCCAAAGAAAGGTGTTGATGATAAAGATGATGAGTACAAGCAAGACTGATAGATATTATCAGAAGGAAGGTATTGGCTTTCATGAAATATTATCACCAGTTGTTGTACTTGTTTCTATTCAATTCGTGTTAGCACTAGTTTCTTTATTTGATCTTGAGTTAGAGAAGCAAGATGTTCAAACTGCCTTTCTACATGGAGATTTAGATGAGGATATCTAAATGGAACAGATAGAACAATTTGTTTAGAATGGAAAAATAAGGTTTATTTGCAACCTCGAGAAATCATTGTATGGCCTAAAGCAATCTCCTAGACAATGGCACAAGAAGTTTGATTCCATCATGGTAAGCCATAATTTTACCAAAAGTGAGTATGATTATTGTCTTTACTTTAAAAAGTTGGAAAATGGCATTTTCATTAATTTGGATTTATATGTTGACGATATGCTTGTAGCAAGGAAAACCATGGTTGAAATCAACAGGTTAAAGGCTTAGATGGCTAATGCATTTGATAAGAAAGATATTGGAGTAGCAAAACAAATCTTGGGCATGGAGATATATAGAGACATGAAAAATGGTAAGCTATGGTTATCACATCAGAAGTATGTGAAGAAAATACTTTAGAGATTTGACATGAATAATGTGAAACCAATGAAAATCCCTTTGGATTCCCATTTTAAGCTTTCTTTAGGTTTGTTCCCTAGCAATGATGAAGAAAATGAGTTTATGTCTCATGTACCATATGCTAATGTAGTAGGTAGTTTGATGTATTTGGTAGTTTGTACTAGACCAAACATTTCACATGTAGTTGAAGTTGTCAGTAGGTACATGGCAAATCCATGTAAAGAGTATTGACTAGCATTCAATTGGGTGCTTCGATATCTCATAGGCACAAGTAATTATTTTATCACCTTTAATGGTTCTAGTGATTTAGTCTACGATTATGTCGATTTAGATTTTGCACGTGACTTGGACAAAATAAGATCCACTTATGGATATCTCTTTACTCTTGTAGGTGATCCTATTAGTTGGATATCAGAGATTCAAAATATTGTTGCTTTATCCACTATAGAGGAAAAATATATATGCTTGCAAAGAGGCAATTTGGTTGAAAGGTTTGTTGGGTGAGTTTGGAAGGTTTCAGAATAATGTAAAATTTTTCTTGTGATAGTCAAAGTGCTATTCATTTGGCTAAAAATCCATCTTATCACAGCAAGGCAAACAATATTCTTGTAAAATAACATTTTGTAAGACAAGTATTGATGAAGGTGAAGTGGTTCTTGAAAAGGTCCACACTCAAAATAATTGTGCAGAGATGTTCACGAAACTAGTCACATTAGAGAAGTTGCGGTGGTGCTTCGCTTCTCTTGGATTGTAGGAAAGGTAATGAATAAACAATGTGCAAGGTATCAGGTAAATTGTTGAAATGGTGACAACCTATTTCCCACGGAATTTTATATGGGCATCTTCTAGATCCTTATTATTCTACCTTCAGTTGAGACCCATCTCCATATTTTCTCGGTGGATGTTTCCCTAAATAGGATTTTACCATGTAAATCTTGTGTGATTGCCATTATGTCTTTTATGTTGTAATTGGTGATAAAGAGTAAAAACTTTAGATATTATAAAGAGGTAATCAACCCTAATCTAGAATATCAAAAGTATATCTTTCTTTTTAGTAAGAAGAAATTCTCAGGAGCCCCATATCCTATAATGTCATGAGATTAAGGAATATGTCATCTTTGTGACACAAAGAAGGTTGAAAATGAAAATCAAGTTGTCATAAAATATCTAAGCTACTCTCACATTAAAGTGCAATTTCAAAATATTCGCCATAATTCTTAAAACTTTTTAAACATAAAAATATAAATTTAAAGAAAACTAAGTAATTTCTTACCCATTTAAACCTATATACCAATTTAAGATAAAAAAATTACACACTTTTTTTTTATACTAATAATTTTAAATTTTTTCTTTTTATCCTAACCATTTTAAATAATATTTACAGACGCAAAAATTCCCTATCCACTCCCTAATATCATATATATATATATACAATTATTTTTTAATAAATATAATATTTAGGCACTTGTCATGAAACTTAATAACTACATTTCATTCATATTAATTTTTTTCATGGGAGATTATACAATTTTAAACCTAAAAAATACAATTTATTAACACCCATAAAATACAATTACTTAATTTAATTTACCATATTTAAGTATAATACTTTATATTTCATAATAGACAAATAAATATTTATTAATTGTAATAATTGAAAATCAATTATATATCTCATACTTTATGACAAAGCAACAACTTTTTGTTTATATATATAAATAATTGCTTTGACAAAATAAATAGTATTTTCTTATTCACTTTCAAAGGAAAAATGACTTTGAAGACAAACTTATCATCATAAGATCAAAACTTTATGTCATTATCATTATGGATATATAACGACGTGTTTTCAAGCATGTTGCAGCGTAAAGATAAATATGTGGACTACTCGAACATTAATAATAACAGAGACGCCATTGATTACTTCGGAAGTTTTTTGGGGTGTTTCTTTCAAGTATGGCCAATGGGGGGATTTCAATGGGCATGTAGCCATGGCCAAACAGGAGAACTGATAAACAACAATTGCTGCAGGTATTATTGTGAAGTGAAATACAAGCAAAAAGACTGTGCCGCCGCTTTTGTTTATTTAAATCTCAGTTCCAAGTGATAGTGCTGGGCGGGCCAGATTCAGAGCTGAATTCCATCTATAAATTGAGGGTCGAACAAAACCTAAATCACAATTAGTATGTATAAGCTGGAGCGCCATAGTCTAAGTACAATATCTGTAATTATATATATGGGATTACTTCAAGGCATTGGAGCTCATTGCAGTGCAATGGCAGCTAATTTTATCTTCCATAGATTAGTACTTATTGTAGCTCTGTTCCTCATAAATGGCGCTGCTATCGCTGTAATGCTTGTTTCAGCTGATCAAAGTCTGCAGTCTCCGCCGCCTAATTCTGAGTCACTGACAAGCTATTTCAAGACCATAGAATTTGATAAAGCCTTTGCAAATTCGTGGAGTGCGGACCATCAGAATGTGTCCCAAGATCGAAAATCGGTGACGCTCAAGATTGATAGTTATTCTGGTGATGATCTTCTTCTACTCTACTCCTTCATGCAACCCATTATTCTCCCTTAATTCATTTGGTTCTGCACACAATGAAATCCAAAAAACTCCTCATTTTTGTTGCAGGCGCCGGTTTTAAATCGAAGGAGGCTTACATTTATGGTTTCTTCAACGCGGCACTGAAGCTGCAAGCTGGTTACACGGCGGGAATTGTCACGACGTTCTATGTGAGCAATAATTACTTAATGCAATCTATACGAGTTGTCTAGACGTTTTTCACCCTATTTCTAGTTTTTTACTGCCATCCTTTTCTCGATTGCTGATTTCCCTTATCTTTGACTCTGGTCCTTGCTAGTTGGATGGAGGGAATCAGCAATCTAGATAAGCTCAGGCCTTTTTTACTTGGTTATGAAGAATTTTCAAAAACTTGCAAAAATATTGCTAGATTTTACAAAGTGTAGATCTTCGAAACCTGCAAAAACATTGCTAGGTCTTACATATTGTAAGTGTCTAGGGTTTCATGTAGCCCAATTTTATTTCTGCACTTAAAATCACCCAAAAGACAACAAAAGTTTCAAAATTTTATCAGTTAAATTCACGCAAGTTCATCTAAAAAACAACCAGAAACTCAAAATGGTTCCCTAGTTAGACAACTCCCTAGTAATTTTTAGTTGTGATTACTTAAAATGCTCAAATTTAGTTATATTTCATTTAAAAACACTATGGTGACCAACTTTTTTGTTACCTAGTCATTTATCACCCATTTTTCTATTAATGGTATTGGCCTTACAAAAAAAAACTTAGAGATAATATCTCAATTTTGCATGATGAAATGGAATGATATTGCTTTAAATGTGTTGGTAAATGTGATTAAATTGTATTATGTTTCCATATGCTGTTGTTTATACTATATGTTGATGATGACTTATCCATCAGCACCTTGGTTAGTCTTTTAGGTATTGGCATGGAGATTCCACAATATAAAATGTTTTTAGTTCTAGGTGGGTTACATTAGGAGACCTTGTCATGCCACAATTTTGTTGCTGCTTTTGTCAATAACAACGTTTTCTGCCTTTCATGCTTTTGTGCTAAGCTTCTAAAAACGAAACTGAGCCCTCCTTAGTCAATTGTTTCCTGTTTTTCCTTATAAAGATTGGGCACTTTGGAAAGAAATCCAAGGAGGAAGCATGCACATTTGTCTTTTGGAGGTCAATAAAAGTATGTCTTTTGAAGGTCAAGAAAAATATGGGAACTAGAAAATACAACAATCTGCATTGAAGAATGGGGTAATCAATATGTAAAACTCCCAAGTATTGAAGAGCTTGAGGAGGATGAATAAAACCTAATTCTAGACACACTCCAGTTATGTGGCACAAGTTGAGTGACTAGTTGATGCAGATCGTTCCAGTAATGAGGAAGTAGCCAGGAAGAAATGGAAGGAGACTATGATGAAAGAGTGCCAGTTGATCAAGAAGAATGAGCTTTAGGATGCAGTTCCAAGACCTGTATCGATCTTCATGACATTCATGCATCGATCTGTTCATGACATTCCTGCGTTTGCTTGATTGGTGTGCAGTTGTCTAATGGTGAGGTCTATCCTGGTCGTCACGATGAGTTAGATTTCGAGTTTTTGGGGACGATTCCAGGGGAGCCTTACACACTCCATACAAACATCTACGGAAACGGCTCCGGGGACGGCAATATTACCAGCAGTGTGGGAAGAGAACAGCGGTTCCATCTTTGGTTCGATCCCACGCAAGACTTCCACAATTACACCATTGTCTGGACTCCCCATCATATCATGTACTTTACTTTGCTTCATATAATTCAAATTCGTCCATTAATTCATTACTGTTCAGTGTAATTAGGCTCAAGATTCACCACTTAACTGTATATTACTCGGCTTGAGTGCAGGTTTTTCGTCGACAGCATTCCCATTCGACAATTCCGGAAGCTGAAAAGCGTGAAATCGCAGTACCCGTTGAAGCCAATGTCCATCTATGCAACCCTGTGGGATGGATCCGACTGGGCAACCGATGGAGGGAAATACAGGGCAAATTATAATTACGGGCCCTTTCTTTCATCTTACAGCGACTTCATAATCAGCGGTTGCACGGCTGAGCAGCTCAATTGCAGGCCCCGCTATTTGAATCATCTCATCCCGCCTACACTCTCCAAGGCTCAGAAACAAGCCATTCACTTTGTGAGAAACAACTATATGATTTACGATTATTGCCACGATGTCTATCGATATCCCAACGGTCTGCCAGCTGAGTGTGCACGCTCGTCTTCTCTGAGACGCTCAACTCCTCCTGGCCCTCCTGCTCCTGCACATCATCACGCCTGAATATATATATAACTTATAAGATTTTTGTAATCTTTATGCTACACTAAAATTCGGCGTGTCCATGCGGCAATGTGACGTTGTGTTGAAGCAACGTTCGTAGGGTGACGAATATAGTAAAATTAAGTAAGTTATTACGTTTGCTTAGCACGGGTTGCTGTTTGTATCCCACATTATGAAATTGCATGATTGTTATGGTGTATATTTACAATCAAGGAAAGTTTATATAATATGTTTTTTAATTTGTACCCGATGAGTTATTATTAAAAGAGTAGTCACAGAATTACGAGACACGCAAATAATAAGAAGGTTGGTGACTTAACCCCAAAAGGAAGTGGCTTTATTTTTCTGTTTTCGTTTCTTGTTTTTGTCACATGGAATATTTTTTTCGTTTCTAGCTTTTGTCATATGGAATATATTTTTTTCACATGAAAAAATTCTAAACTTAATAAAGTTATAAAATTACATTGTACAATTGTTTATTGGGCCGGCCTATTGTGATGGAGCATTACACATATACATACAAAAGTAGTATTTACAGTTTTAAAGAAAACAAAAGCTCATAACTACTCAACAAGTGTATAAGGTGCCATGTTTTCAGATTGAATCTATTTATGTTGCATGTTTAGAGTAAGTAACAAATTTTTTTTTGAAAGTAGATCAACATTATGAGCATCTGAGTGGGTCTAATGGTTAAGAACATGTGTTATCTTTTTAAAGGCCACACTTCCAAAACCAGCGAGAGGTAGGGTTACTTATTGGTTCATCGTGAAGAAGGGTAGGCGACCCTTGGAATAGACACTCACCCCGATGAAATTTGGGACCTCTCGAGCTCTGCCGAGTCACAAATTACTGGTATATTTGGATTGTAGGTTATTGGATTAAGAAAAAAGTAGATCAACAATTGTATTCCCTTCTATGAAGAGACGATGAGAGAAGATATTCTAGAAAGTCATCATTGCATCATTAAATCATCATATAAAGGTATTAATAAGATATTATATACACAATTTTTCTTCAACATCCATTCAATAACAAGAACAAAGTTTCCAAAACTACAAAATTTTGTAGTCCCACATCAAGATTCCACCTTGAGAACTAGTTTTAAAGCCATAAGCTTGACTTTATTATAACACCCAAACCCACTTTGAACTTAAGATTCCACCTTGAAAACTAGTTTTAAAGCCATAAGCTTGACTTTATTATAACACCCAAACCCAAACCCACTTTGAACTTGTAAAAAAAGTCTCTTAGGAAAAGTAACCCATAAACTAGCCTCATATTTCTAATGATTTCAACGATAATGAGTCTATTCTTAATTACTACACTATCTTTATTATTCTTATTTTTAAATAGCCTTGCCATTCATAGCACAAACCCATGAAGAGATAAGATGATCTTTAAAAGTAAGTCCATTATGCATAAACCACATACACCAATAAACAATAAGTGGAAGAGCTTTGTAATCTTTATATAAAGGATTTGAGATCCTTGAGGTTAAAACATTTTCAATAGTGTTATTTGCCCAAGTCAATAATAACCTAGATAAAAAGCTTATTTATTTCCATACATCTCATGCAAAAAGACAGATGATAAATAAATGATTAGTTAATTCCTCACAAACCTGGTCTAGAGGATATTGACTTTTTCCATGCCAATTCCTTCTCTGCAAGAAATCCCAAGTTAAGATTGAGTTGTTTTTGAATAGCCACATGAAAATTATGTTCTTTGAAGGGCATTTGAACTTCCAAACACCTTTATTCCACGATTTGATCAACTTAGGGCCTCTTCTTCCCTTAAAACCTTATATATCCTAGCTTCAGAAAGTAAACTCCACCAACAAGCTTCCTTAACCAAACAAGTTCATTCTAAATATTATCCCTAATTCATACATGACTATGTTGTAATAAGGATGCAGAAATCTCCCATTGTGCCTTGTCCTCTTCTTCAAATCCTAGAAGAGTTACATTGTACCATTTTTTATGCATGAAAGAGCTCCTACCCTTATACTCTACCTTAGCCAAAGTAAAAACTCCTTGAAGTCTCAAGCTTTCCACCATATTCAAGGGTAAAACATGTTTCCCTTCCCAACCCACGGGTCCTCCCCTAGTCTAAGATTTTCATCTAAGCCTACCTTCTCCAAAACAAATTTTAGGAGAATCGAACTACCCATGCTCAAAGCCATTTGTGTAAATAATACTAATATTATAATTATTTTATTTTCTTCACAAAATTTCAAATAATCTTATATGGAATATAATTAAGAACACTGCAAAACTAGATGAATATGGCTTGCTAATATTCATTAGATTTGAATTTTTAGATAAAGATAACATGATTAAGCTGCAATTGTTCAATCTTTATATCACTGAAAATGTTATAACTAATTGAATATATTTTTAAAAAATAACTTAACCTGAGGAGAAGGGCGCATTACACTTAACCTGAGAAGAAGAAGTTGATGAGGGGAGCACCTGATCCATATCGTTTGTTCTCTGAGCTTCGAAAGGCGAGTTAGTGGTGGCTCTGTACAGAGCTTGAGGCTCCTTAAAACATAACCAATGTTTCCCTATCTCAATAAGAGACATAGAAGGATCCTGTAATACTCCAAAATTTCATAAAAATTTAAAATTTTTCATGTAACATAAAATGTTTGTAGTCGTCACTGCGTGGAGACAATTAACTGCTAACAGTTACTTTAAACAATATTAAACTAGAACTGAATATTTTGTTAATCTCTAGTTCTGCATACTTATTATTTTGTTTTCATAATTCAAAGTTAAGGATTTGACTTAGCAGATTATGATTTGGAATAACAGGAATTGAAACATCTGTTCAATTTCTAGTACTAAGTTTGTTTTACTGTCTCATGATAAGTAGGAAAGAACTTCAGTTGAGATCGAGGCTTACTTAGCTTATAGCTAATGTAGTGAAGTGATGTTTCTTTTACAGGTCCTTTAGAGGTAAGAAGTTTGTTACCAGTTTTTAGAACAAGATTAATATCTCAACTAGCATAAAATAGAATGCTAGTAAATTTATTCATTTTACAGATTTGAGCAGTATAAGAGGTATCGTTGATTTGATTATTTATGTTCTACATAGCTAATAGTAATATAAGTAATTTTAGTAAGCTGAACTTAGTTCAGTTACTGTTCCAACTCGCTATAGCTAAAATTTATCGTTTAACTTTCATCAATCTATTTTCAATTTAAATCTTGTATATAACTCTAATGAAGTTATATAGCAGATTCCTTTGTCTACTTACTTAATGCTGAGTTAAACTCCATAATATTTGTTTCCATAACATCAAGTTAAGTTAACCTAGAAAACCTATGATCTAAATAAATTCATTTAGTATACGGACTGTTAATCGCATATGG
>LPNX011025221.1:487338-588691 GCA_001517045.1 Pseudotsuga menziesii | reverse complement strand
ACTTTATACCTAAACTATCGAAACTAGATAGAATTCTTCCTATGTTTACAAATCTCACATACTTATAGGAGTAAGTCTTTTATGGGCTCTTTTACCATTTCTAAAGTTCTTATAGCACAATGTTTAATATTCAATCATGGTTTATGTTTTACTTCCATAAATTCTTGTCTAAGTCTATGGTAGATAGAAACATAACCCCAGTTTAGTATGAACTAAATCCCAAAGGTTATAAAACAAGGGTAGATATCTTAATATCATTTGCATCTTCTTATAATACTCATCAGAGATTAATACATATAATAAGTGTTATATATAATGAGATTTATTATAACCATAGTATTTTTACATAAAATCGTTAATGTTTGTAGCCTGTTCCAATACGTCTTCAAACTATATCAAAAACCCACAATTTGCAACTAAAATTTGAGGACACATGGTTGAAGTTCAAAGGATAGGGTTTGATCTTTTGTTTTTTACCATATAAATTATTTTAAACCCTAAAAACTCGCATTAACCTATCTTTTACCTTTCTCTCGAAGAAGAGGGCCGTAGGCTCATGGCCGCATGGCTTGACTGTCACTCCATTATGTAAACTTCCTTGTCATTAGTCTTCTTTTTCTGCGTGTAGAGGTGCATTTGGATACTGTCTTTCTTTTTGTGGACGAGCCTGTCTTTTTGCCATTACCTAGCTCTATAGAAAATGATGCAACTAACGTTACCTTGCCTCTGCAAGTGCTATTATTCATTCACTGGTGCATTGGTGAGATGATGAGGTGAGCACGAATCTTGGGTTGTCATAGTGTGTCTTGAGCTGTTGAGTTGTGTGATCGAGTTGGATGTAGGGTTGAATGTCTTCACAGCCTATCTTTAGTGTGGCTTAACTCTATTTCACCGTGGTTCTGGTATTTGTCTTGCACACTACACGTTGTGCTTTCTCTTGAGAGGGTTTTTCCATTGTTGCTCAGAGGAATATTTTTCTGGTGGCTAGGGTCTATTCTTGCTACCAATAAGAGGCCGATGTCAAACCTTCAGGTAAGTTATTCAGTTTTAAAATGAAGTTAAGATTCTTCTTTTTGCACCATTGATTATTTGTAAAAGTTTTTGATATTCTTAGGTTTCAATTGCAGGTGCTTGTGATTGCAGAAAGGTGCTGTATCCACTAAGGATCACCCTGCACGAACTCCATTCTGCGTAACTACCTGGTAAGCCTCAGTCTTGCTGAGGTTTCTCCTGCAGTGGTGTATGGTGTTTGTTTTTAGTTAATGCAGTTCATTGGGTTTCTTGTTTTTAGCTCGGCCATGGATACACCGTGTTGTAAAAAGTTTTGGAAGGCCATGTGGTCGATACTTTGATATGTGGTTAAGTTTATTTGAAACCCTAGTGGTTGTTTCATGTTGGAGACTTAGGGATTTCATAGCCGAGACTCGAGATAAATATAGGCCTAGTTTGTTTACAGTTATGTTATTTTGATATCGGCTTGTAAGCCGTGACTCTGTTTGTAAAGGGCCATAGGGCCGTAACTGATATGTTTCAGTGTACTGGGTTTTAAATACTGTTTAAATTTTCTTTTAATAAGCTCGAATCTTATTGATTGTACTTATGTTTTGATAATATAAATATTTTGTGGTTTCAAAAAGATGAGAGCAGCTGTAAAATTCTTGTCGGTTCTTGCTTTTCTTCGAATCTCTTAAAATTATCCTAAACAATTTTTATTACTGTAAATTGATGTTTATTTGATTAATAAATGTTTCAGATATTTAGTTCTTAAAATATCATTTGTTTTTAATGTCAAAATATTATTATTTTCTTCAGTATGTAAATAAAAAGAAAGGTTGTTTATCCAACCTAAGTTTTCTTATTGTATTTTTCTGGGTTATATAAGTTGAAGGATCTATTACTTACTTTCTCCGAGTTTATGTTTATCAGAGTTTTAATACTATTCTTGTGGATAATATATTAAATTTTATATATATATAGGTGAAAGGAATAATCCCTCTGTTAGTAAAAGGGGTGGTAATGTTATTTATATTTTTACAGTTCTTTTAACTAGGATTATTTATAAAACCCTAGTTTATTTTAGTTGAAATACATAATTAGTATTTAATTTTAATGTTATCCTAGTTTGCATTTTACTTAAATGAATTTATTACAATAAAGTTCTAGCTTTGTTTACTATTTCTTTAAGTTAATCTTGGTTATTTAATTTCTGTTTTTATAATGACTGTTTATTATTATAATAGTAGATTTATAGTAAATAGTCTATCTACTGTGTAAGCAATTACAAACGCTAAGTAAACCTATACTTTTAGATCTTTCCTAAAGAGATCTATTTATATTATTCAAGTACTCTGTCTAAATAAATACATCTAAAATAAAAAGGAATACATACATACGAATCACTCTTATGAACCTGTAGAAGATAATAATTCACATTCATGCATACTTCATTCGATTCTTTATCTGAATGTACTACCTTTATAAAATGTGTGGAAAAATACAGTTAGGTATTTTTATCTATCAGTAAAAACTAGTAGTTCTTCTAATCAATTACCCTAACCTATCTATTCTAGCTTTTAATTATCTTTTCACAGTAAAAGTATATATTTTAACTAACCCTAGCGGCAATAGAACATAATCATAACCTATCATTGCTTAAACTTAAACTTTCGAGATAACAATAAACATTTAGAAAGCTAGATATATCAAGTAGAACCTGGAAATATAGATGAGGTGACAACAACTTAAGGAACCGGAACCCAGCTCCTGGAGAAAATCTGGACTGCAATTCTTAGGACCCCCGAGCTTGTTTCCTGGTCCACTTGGTAGAAGTACTGGGTGAGAGATGTAGTTTAGTAATCCTCTGCAACTCTACTAAGTGTTCAACAGTCAATCAATTCTGCATGAAACAATATGAACTTAGCTTAGAATAGCTGCACTAGTTTAGGTCTTTAGCACTATCCACTCAAAACATACTTCATCTAGTCCCCTCCATCGAATTTTCTTGTGCACTTCATTCACCCAAAATGTTCACAAGTCAAGAATGAGCATCCTCAGCTGTCTTCAATGGGAAGTTTTATCATCATGCCTAGGTCTTTTGGGTCAGTTTTCATTTAATGAGCCACCTACTCTTGTTCCACTTTCTTGGGGAACATGGCCACAAAAATAGGGAAGTTTCCTCTTGCAATAGCTAAAATTAGTTTGAGGATGCTACCAAGTGTCAATATGATCTCAACCCAGGCTTCTCCACCAAGTGACCAGTAAAACACTCATTTAACAGCTTCCTTAAGCTGTTGTCTCATCTTTCATTTATTTATTAATAAAATATTCAACAATTACATTCAATTATCCTTGACCCCACTTAGTCATTAATTACAGACTTTATAATAAAATATAACATAATGTTTCTTAAAACATAATTTTTTTTTGCAAAATGGGGCATGTGACAGATCCTCCAAAGGGAGAGAGCATTAACTCCATTGCAGGTTCTGAGGTATATTTCCTTTTCCTGCATAGACCTAAATAGGAAGTAGGGCTTGTGGGTTCTGAATCGACAAAGTGGGCGAATTCAATATTTTATTTTTCGTCTTGATTTTGGGAGTGATCCCTTTGCAACAGTAAGTAACTGTATGGCCAAGTTCATAACTAATAAAAAAAGGAAAATTAAAATCTTCAACAAAATTATCTAATTTAGTACAATCATTTAAGTTGTGGTTGGTGAACATGGATATGCAATAAGTTAAGTGGTACAAATAAGTTATTTGTTACCTATTTTGGCTATTAACTGCACTTATCACATGAGCTATTTTTTTATAATATTAGAAATTTTGAATGACAACCATACAATCAATATGGGCAGTTCACTTGTCTCATTCTCCTACAATCTAAGAAAAACATAGATAATATTTCACCCCAAAGTTTCAAAATATAAACACCTATCTATATAAAAATTATAATTTAATGTATAAAACACTTTAAGTTAGAAAAATTAAAAATAAATATCAAGTTTAAGTAATTGAAATTTTATTTATTAATAATATATAAAATTAGGTAAGTTATTATTTTGTAGGGTTTTATATTTGAAGTGATTTTATAATTATATGTTAATGTACTGTATCCAAAATCCTTAATAAGTTATTTAGAAAATGAGGTATAATTTTTTTCCTTTTGATAATTGTTTATAAAAATTATAATACAAATATAATCTTATGATAATGTAATAAAATTAAAGTACATTTGTTACCAATTGTATTTTCACATATAACATTTGTGTAACTTACCATTTAAAACCTTTAATCTTTTTGTCATAACTTTGTTTCCTCTTTTGTCATAACTTTGTTTCCTCTTTTTAACAAGTATATAGATAATAGTCAATAAGGAGAGGAGTCCTTACTCCCCTGCTCAGAACTAGAAGGCTTATAATAAATAGAAGATAAAGGGGCTCATGGCTCTCTAATACACGCAAGGCATGACAGTGTTGATAAACAAATACCACACCCTCTTTGATATACAGAAACAAAAGTATGGATTCATAAGGGAGCATTGCCCCTTACATCTCCTTCCATTCACTATGTTAAAATAAATAAATCGTTTTTTGTAAGAACTTATCCTTGAGGTAAAAGAGAGAGTCTTAGGCTTTATGATTTCAATTTAGAAATAACCAGCGTAGATCCAAATCCTAGGCTCTATCAAGTGCCGAGAGGGATCAAATCTCCACTTCTTCTCAAGTAAAATCTTATAACCTTACCACTATACCAAAGATAATTCTTATTATTAATATACTAAAATCTATAACATGTATAAGCACCATAAATTGATTTTTATATATCAACCATATGTTTGATTGAATTTATTATCTTTAAATATAAATGAGATTGATAAAAATCTTATATCTCCTTAAACCCTTATAACTCCAATAAAATTTGTAACAAAAGACAAGGCAAGGTACTTTGTAACTCCTTTTTACATACAGTAATGAACATTAAACCTTATAAGTCCTCCTTATAAATAGTAATGAACATTAAAAAAAAACATAAACGTCCATATAGTTTTAATAAAGAATAACTCTTATATCTCCTTAAACCCTTATAACTCCAATAAAATTTGTAACAAAAAAAGGTACTTTATAACTCCTTTTTACACAGTAATGAACATTAAACCTTATAAGTCCTCCTTACAAATAGTAACGAACATTAAAAAAAAAACATAAACATCCATATCGTTTTAATAAAGAATAAACTCCTTATCAATACACAATTAAACTTATATCACCTTTACACACAATTCAACTTATATCACCTTTACACATCGCACCTTAAACAGCAAAATGTAATGTATCCGTACAAGTTTGGAAATAAAGGTTCATATTTTTTATGAAATTGATTTGAGTACATGTCAAACAAAATGCAGCTCGTGGTGTCGGTGGAGCTAGATATGTACTGATACTGAGCGAGACCCATACTCTCGAATTTGCGTTAGGGGCAAGTCCATGCACTAACACTAAGGCAGATTTGATAGGGCTCTGGGCCCTACTGCATACAACCCAAATGATGGGGATACCCAAGCTCAGTATTTATGGTGATTCTTCAGTCATTATTAACTGGGCAAGTGGTTCAGCATCCCTATCACCACCAGAACTATTACACAGGTGTAGGGACACGAGAAAGCTTTGCACATGCTTTTTAGAACTGACTTTCTGCCATATCTATCGTGAATTCAATCAGCATGCAGATAGCCTTTCTAAAAAATCTCTTTCTTTGGCTCCTGGTTCAGGAAATTACTCTGAATATTTTGATGGTCTTTTGACCTCTTTTGATTGTTTTGAGCTCTTTTGAGCCCGATGCTGGAGCATACACTCCATATTCTTATAGCACCTTTCTTTCGTTTAGTCTGGAGTGGACTCTTTTAGACTGCAGTTACATGATCTTTGATTCACGATAGATATGGTATGAGTGACAACATTTACTAATGGGAAATGTATGCGGGAGATGCCCATATGCCCTCATGCTTCTTTGCTGTGTATGTGTCTCTCTCTATTGCATCAGTTGTATGGCTTCTTCTGACCAAGCAACAGGTATGTAACCCATATACTAGGAAGACAGTTCAGATGCCCTTTGATTCTTAATAGAATACAAAGTACAAGATTTTTTCTCCTGAAAAAAAAATGTCAAACAAAATGCGTCATATCAACTTATATTACCTTTATTACCTTTACACATGGCTCCTTAAACACCAAAGTGTAATGTATCCGTACATGTTTGGAAATAAAGGTTCATATTTTTTATGAACTTGATTTGACTATGTCAAACAAAATGCCTCATGTCACTGCGTGCAGAAACCAAGAAAAACCAAATATAATAATAAAACAATAATTTTCATGTGAGTAAAATACCATCAAGCACAGGATAAAAATAATACTGTTGTTGAGCCATTGTTGAGCTTGTCAGATCTATCCTCTAGGTTTGATGTGCTTCCATTTTAGGTTTGGGAGATCTGAGGCGGTAATTTGACTGGCTCCTCCAATGCTTCGGGCCAATGATGCACCTATTTAGTGTGCCAAGCGCCAAGCTAAAGTGATGGCTCATATATGGGTGTAACCT
Source organism: Pseudotsuga menziesii (assembly GCA_001517045.1). Classification (NCBI taxonomy): domain Eukaryota; kingdom Viridiplantae; phylum Streptophyta; class Pinopsida; order Pinales; family Pinaceae; genus Pseudotsuga; species Pseudotsuga menziesii. The sequence goes on along the minus strand of LPNX011025221.1, from coordinate 582,095 downwards.
CAATTTTGTTGTCAATTAACCATTAATACCATATATCAATGGCTCATGTGAATGAGAGGGTGTCCTTGTCACAATACTCCAAGTTGCAACAGAGATTAAGAAGAGTGAGTGAAGCATAGTATTCAACTGAGATCACAATGGAACATGTCCACGCTTCAGTCACTTCTAAACGAAGTGCCAGATAAGACATTGACGCTAATGCACATGACATTTTAAATATATATTGAGCCTATTTAATATATATTGAGACTATTTAATATATATTTTTATACATACGATGCACTTATTAGTGGCGGCAGGAAGAACACAGGAAGCCAGGGATTTAATGAAGAAATGTTTGGCAAGCATTTGATGCCCAACGATTTTTGTTACTCTTTTATTAGTGGATATTGTAAAAGATGAAGCTTTTAACCTACAGTGTGCTTATTCATGGTTTGTGTAAGGCAGGAAAAATGTAGGCCTCACATGCACAATAAAATGCCCAATAAAGGATTGGTCCTTGACAATGTTACATATACCACACTGAGAAAATGATGGACACCTGCATATTAATACACTGAAATATGTGTAAGATGGTGGAGACCTTGGCGGTGGGAGGAAGCGTGAGGCTGCAGGCGGCGGAATGATGCTATGGTGGGAGGAAGCTGGCATCTGCGGCGGGATGAGGGAGGATGGAGGATGCTGCAGGCGATCGAGGCAACCGAGGGGAGGATGTTCTGTTTCAAGGAGGCGATTAAGATTTATTTTCTACGTGTTAAACAAATCTTAATTTCAAGGTATTTGGACTCTAGGCCTTCAAGTTGTTTATTTTTAATTTTTTTTTCTACTCTGAGGATCATGCATAATAGATATTTGGCATTATTGATTTTTTAAGAGTAAATCTGAGGTATTTTCAGGATATGAAAGTGGCATTATTGATTTTGTGAAAGTTTATTGGGGTGGGATTTAGTATAAGCCATGAGAATTACAATGGCCAAATTTGATTTGTGGTACGATTCTATGTTTTACTTAAAAATCTAAGAAGTTGAATTCACGTACTTCTGTGATGACCCGTTCACAAACAATGCGTGGAATCAAAATTAGTTTGTGGATTATTAATGGAGCCATATTTACATCATAACTAAATAGAAGTAAATATTTATAGCCGACATAGGAAATTTACATAACGTTACAACATCTCTCTCATAATAGAAAATCATAAGTAAATAGAAGTAAATATTTACAGCATACATTTACATGAGGAAGGTTACATAACGTTACAACATCTCCCTCATAATATTTATAGCCGACATACATGAGGAACGTTACGAAACATTACGTAACGTTACAAGATCTCCTCCATACTGGGCTGTAGAGCGCCTCTCGGCGCAACAAAAAATTTAATGCAAATCGACATTCTCAAAACACACATGAAAACACATGATTGAGCAAGCGTTCTTAATACCATGAACAACGATTAATAGAGTATAATGTTTGTCAACCAAAATACTGAGGCTACGCTCTCAAAGAAGAACAGGCTCAATATTTTCAACTGAAGAACTTAGGGATACGCCCTTAAGAAGAACAAATTCGCAGGATGGAAACTTTTCTTTTGATGGAGTTAGGTAATGGGAGATTTCTTCAATAACTATAGGGATTAAATTCTTTACCTAGAGATAGCTCTAGGGTCCTCTTATAGAGGTCGTGCTTCCTCGGTCAACAGTATAAATCAACCAAAAGTAAAACTTAATTATAAAACTGAAACATAGATCATTCTTCTTCTTTGTATAATAAGCAATATTAACTTTGAAATGTGTTTATGTAGTTTTATCTCAGTCATTGTATCCAACAGAATTTTATATATATATATATATCTCGTGAGAACCTCTCCAACCAACCCACTGAGCTTTGTCGATTTGTCACCTGGATACCAAACTCATGAAGCGGGGCTAGGCTTAATGTTGGACAAGGCTTCCAGCGAGAGTATGGCTCCCATTGCGGTCATACAGGAATTCTCTGGGGTGCAGCACTGTTCTACTAACACCTCCCCGCATGAATCAAAACCGGACTTTCGTCGAAACAACCATCAGACCCCACCGCTGGCTCCTGCCCTCAACCCCAAAATTATATATATATAAAATAACATAAATTAGATAAACTAAAACCATAAACATTAGATTACATATTTTTTCTTAATCTTTAGTAAATCTCTTTTAGATAAATCTATACTAATCATAATATAATAAGTAAAATGATTAACTACAAAATGCAGCTAGAAACTTTAATGTAATCGATTCTCCAACAATGAGTTCGATCTTCCCTCTTTGGCAAACAAAAATATAGCTGTAAGGAATGGACTTTGCTCGTTATATGAGACCATTAAGTAAGTCACATGCAGTCTGCCACCATCAAGGGAATGAAGGATGGCGGTGCAAGTAATGAAGTCGGCTCCCCCATTTGTTTTCCTAAACACCCTCTTCAATAAAGGCTCTTCGGTTTTGCTTCTCCTTTCGAAGAGATCGATCCTTTCTTTTTCGCACAAAAATATATAAACACAATAACTGAGGTCATGGCTCTAGCTTTCTTTAATAATGATCTTTTAATTTATTTCTCAGTGCTTCAGTTATATATATATATGAAATGATTTAACAGGTATGTAGTGATGACATACTATTTTTTTTTATGGTTTATTTATTATTTATTATTATTTACATTATATTACAATTAAATGTTTTTATTTTTAATTAATATATTTGCATTACAATATTTAGATATGTGTTTAATTTTTTTTCACACAAAAAGATTTTTTCTTTGCTATTGTATTAATTAAAGAAAAAAATAATTTAAGTACATATGGTCCTTATTGTCTTTTTCTTTCTTACATGTCCATACTTCAATACATGGATAAGCTAATAAACTAAGCCTTTATACTTAAACAAAAAACTTTTAGGGTGAAAAAACATCCATGACAAACAAAACAAAAAAGACTTCCAATCCAAATTTGGACCATGTCTATGAAATTAGTTTCTCTTTCATGAATCACATGCCTTCCAAAACTTCTTGAAATATTAAGTGTCCAAATTTAAGAGAGATGACACTTCTTGAGAGAGCATCAGTCATAGTATTAAATATCCTAGAGATATGCCTGAAGGTGATTTGCTTGAAGGATCTTCTTAAATATTGAACTTTCTGACACCATTGATTAAGTGAGAGCACCTGAAGATTCAACAATCCATTCATCCATTCTATTAAAAATTTGGAGTCTCCAAATATACTAATATTATATATATCGATAAAAGCAACAAATTGAAGTAGCCCATATAAACTCAGCAGGTCTGCCTTAGTATTGGATCCCTGACCACCACCCATGCATTGAGAAAAATAATGATCCTTGTTTAAAATAGCTATCATACCACAACCACAAAAGGAAAGGTTGGAAGCACCATCAAAATAGCCTTCAACACAAGAAGCAGAAAAAAATAGGTGGATAATACCTTTTAATCTTCCTTATGTTGTTCTTATGCACAAAATATTTAAAGAGGTTTATTCCCCTAAACCCACAAATAAAATAATTGGGGGTAATATCCTGAAAAAGGGATTTATTCCTCGAAAGCCAGAGAGACCAAGATATATATATTGGAAACAGATTGAAGGAATCAGTATTATGAAACCATTCGAAGAAAGAAGTCTCCAAATTGTAAGCACCCCATTCCAAGTTGAATCCCAAAAAATCCTTAGCAGCAGACCAGACCTGTTTACAGAGATAACATTTCACAAATAAATGTAATCCTTTTTATTCATCTTGTCTACAAAGGGTGTAGAAACTTGGACCCTGCCAACCTCTCTTCATGAGATTGTGCCAAGTAAGGGTCTTATCCTTAAATGCTAGCCACCAAAAGCATTTCAAATTTTGTGGTAAATTCCACTTCCACAAATGTTTGTACCACCATTTTGGCTCGGTCTTACTCCCATTCCTGGCTATGTAATCATAAGCCAACTTTGCTGCAATGGTCCCACTTTTTTTGTTTTCTAGCCATGCACCAATATGTCTTTTCCAAATTTAAGCCTAATCCCAACTTATTTTAGAATTTCAATGTAAGAATCCCACTGAATAGCCCATTTACCAGTAAAACCCATATCTCTGGCATTTAGCCAGTATCACCCCTTTAAAACAGACCATGTAGGTCTTTTCAGCATATCTAGAGTCTTCATATTAATACAATCTAGATGTTCAATGATTTCTTTAGGCAAATAAGAACAGTCTTTGTCACCAACAAAAGGGTCAACTCCAGTGATAACACTTTTACCATTTCCTATATTCTAGCAAATACCTTTTTTTATCCAATGGATCACTTTGAGAAAGTTATTCCAGACCACCGAGGCACCACCTACATCAAAGTAAGTTGTTCTTATCCAAGTACCAACATGATTGTTCTTTAAGTACTTTGTTTTCACAACTTTACTTCACAATCCTTGATCAAATAGACATCTCCACAGAGTTTTTAAACAGAGAGAGGAATTAAATAAGGACAAGTTCTTAACTTCTTAATACCCCAAACTCCCACATTAGAGGAAATTTCAACTCAAAATGGGCCTCCTAAGGAAAATAATAAAATAATAGTTAAAATAATAGAATAATATTTATTAATTTTGGAGGAAAAAAAGAAAAAAACTACTTTTTTTGTTCATATTTTCAACATATCTCCGTGTGTTTTTACTCAAATTTCGATCAGGGGAGCTCGTTGGATGTGGAATTAAATTTTTCATCCAACGANCCTGCGTACTTTTGACGGACCCCGCTACCCCAAAAAAAGAAATACCTGAAAAAATGTGATGATGTCATCATCACATTTTTTCAGGTATTTCTTGTTTTTGGGGTAGCGGGGTCCGTCAAAAGTATGCAGGGAGGGTAATGTCATCATCATGTTTTTTTAGGTATTTCTTGTTTTTGGGGTAGCAGGGTCCTTCAAAAGTATGCAGGGAGGGTAATGTCATCATCACATTTTTTCAGGTATTTCTTGTTTTTGGGGTAGCGGGCTCCGTCAAAAGTATGCAGGGAGGGTACTCGTTGGATGCGGAATTTAATTTTGCATCCAGAGAGCTCTGCCGCTAGAAATTTGAGTAAAAACACAAGGTTATATGTCGAAAATACGAACAAAAAAAATAGTTTTTTTATGATACCTATCCCCAGATTTATATTAAAAAATTGTTTAAGACCTATATGGTATTTCAAATTTAAAGCAATTTCATTGGCTAACACATGATGACATGGAATTTGAATTAGGGTTGAAAGGCCCATTTTGAGTTGAAATTTCCTCTAATGGGTGAGTTGTAGTAGCCAAAATCTCCCATGGAGCCATATGAAATTTTCTTTCTGAACCAGAGCCTGCCCATAAGAAATGAAAAATCTTTACTCTGATACCATTAATGATGGAAGCATGTAGCTTAACCAAAGAGCACCAATATACAAGTATACTCTGCAAAGTAGCTTTAATTAAATTAATCCTACCACCCAAAGAGAGAAATCTAAGACCAATTAGAAATTCTTTTTTCAATCTTCTTTAATTATCAGAACTAATCTTTCACCTTGTAACTATTAGGTTTTAAATAAAACCCTAAATATTTGAAACCGTTCTCCAACTGATCAAGCTTAAACTAAAAGAGATTCTTCAGTTCATATATAAACTATGTATGAACCTTATAAGTTAAAGAACATGACTTTTCAATGTTGACTTCCATACATGTATCATTACAGAAGAGTGATCCAGAAGAGAAACATAATCTTCCAATCCTCAATGTTATCCAAACCAAAGAGTATTACATCATCTAGAAAAAGAAAATGTGTAATGATAACATCATCTGGAAATTTTATACCTGAAAGTAGACCTTCATTACAAGATTTGGATATCAATATGCTGAGTCCTTCAATCATAATTAAGAATAATAAAGGAGAGAGGGGACAACCCTGTCTCAGACCTCTTGAGCTTTTGAAATAAAAGGTAGGAGATCCATTGATTAAAAATGAAAAGTTTGCAGAAGAAACAGAAGGAATTATCCATCTCATCACTTGTTTAGGAAGACCAATTTGAAGAAGGGCCAAGCTCAGGAAATCCCAGTTAACTTTATCATAGCCCTTTGCTAAGTCAAGTCTCATTACAACAGAACTCATGTTCTTGGTTTTGACAGTATGGATACATTCTTGAGTGGTACCAATGGCATCTAAGATATGCCTATTGGCTAGATAGCCAAATTGCTCATAAATAAATTCAGAAAGTTTAGGTTTCAGTTTGTCCACAATGATCTTAGTCACCAACTTGTAAACCAGGTTACAAAGAGAAATAGGCCTATAAATAGAAAAATAATTTGGAGAATCCTTCTTTGGGATTAAAATAATGAAGGTAGCATTAAGAGAACCTCTCATAAAGCACTCCTTCCTGGAAAACTTTGCAACCTCCAACAAATATTTACCCATAATATCAAAAAATGCTAAAAACAACTCAATTGTCCACTCATCACATCCTGGACTTTTGTCCTTGGGAAACTTGGATAAAACCTTACGAATTTCCTCAATATATATTTCTTTACCAACCTCCAACGGGGCCATCACTGATAGATCAATATTATAACACGTTCGTTCATATTGGGGGTTAAAAAATTTAAAAATTTCAAAAAAATATATTGACTTTATATTAAGGATGTAAGGACCTATCTTATATAATATATAAATACCCAATATCATGGTTTTTTTTTATTGCAAACAAGCCACAAATGAGCCATATGCACACACTTTTCCACAGGTTTTCGTGGAGGGAGCAGTGGCAGTGCCATATGCACAGGGTTTTCCATAGGTTTTCGTGGAGGCAGTAGTGGCAGTGTTGGATGAGATTTTTGCAGTGGCAGTTTTAAAGGAGATTTCCGTAGTGTTGGTGGTTTTCGGATGGTTTTCGTGGGTTTTCCACAGTGTTGGTGGGATTTTTTATGCAAATGGTTTTCACAAGTTGGATTTCCAGGTGCCCGAGCAGGAACTGGAGTATGAGTTTAGAGTATATGGTGTTTCATGTATGTGATTTTATCATTCCATCACTATGATTGTCATTTTACACTGCTTTGAATCCACTTTGAATCATGGCTTTAGCTATCTTTCTAGTTAAGTGGGTTTTACCGAGCACTTAGGGTTTTTGTTTTTCCATTTGGTTGTTTTTTGTGAATTTTGTTTGTTTGTATTTTGACTTCTGTGTAGTGTTCAATGCTTGCAATGAAACAACTCTATAGAACCAATGTTTTCTCATCCCATGTTACCCTAAGCTCAATATGGGTTTCTACAAAATCTTTCAATCTTTGAATTTCTAGCAGCACAATTGTCCCTAAATCTGGCTTGTCCTTGCGTTGCAAATAAGAATAATAAATGCAAGTTTGGATAGCTTTTGGGCTTCCTCGACAAGCCAACCTTTAATATTTTGATAAAAAACTTCACAAAACTTCCCTTCTCCATAGGTCTTTCAAAACGATATGTAAGGACCTCTCGTGATTTGGCAATTAATAATTGCAGAAGAAAAACTCCAAGAGCATAAAGATTATATTTTTTTTCATGTGTCCCAGTCCTATGATACTTTGGAATCTGGATCGATGTAGTAGAATGTTCGTGCGATTGATCTATTTCTGCACCATGTAATGCTTCATGTGACAATTGGGGGGACAAGTTTGGATAGACCCACAACACAATTTTTTCTTGCAAAATTTTTATCCAGCAAGATATTAGCTGGTTTTAGGTCTTCATGAACTAAGGGATCAATCTTGGAAGGGTGTAAGAAGAACAATCCATATGCCACTTCTCGAGCAGTTCTAAAGCGCACAAACCCTGAAAGAGGTGGTGTGGCTCCCTTTTGAAAAAAAAATCCTCTAGACTGCCATATGCCATGTATTCATACACTAAACATACTTGATCAACACATGATCCAAGCATCAAAATGAAAATCTACACACATTATGAGAAATTGTGATGATTTTTATGCCAAGTATGCTTTCAAATATAGATTCTCCTTGAAGTTGTTTAAAATAGATCTTGTGGAGAAGTTTCATGGTGAGTTTTTTTCCCAACCAATTTCCCCTATTAATTTTACACGGAATTGTTAATATGTCCATAAAATAGATACATCAAAATCGTATGGCCTAGAAAAAACATTTGAATTTGTAGATTACATGTTTACAAAATAGTATTTGGCCCTCGGTTATATAATTGTAGGATAATGAGGCTTTGGTTGGCATTATATTCCATTGGAATTTCTATTTAGAGAGGGTACGAATTTTTTTTGAAACATACAATATTGTATATCTCCGTATGTAGGTAACTACTCATAACATATATTCAACACTACCATCCCTTGTAATGGTTTTGGATATCCAAAAAGATACTTAAAAGATAACCTACACATGAAGCTATATCATTTTATGCAATTATCATTGTTAAATTTATGATGGAAAAATATAACATGTAGATGAAGCTATATCACTTTATTTGAGTAGTTTTGTCCACTCTCTCCCAGTGCTTTTCCTCTACCTTATTCTGCTCATCATCACATTCTAAAAAGTCCAGAAATCTTACTATTAGAACTTAAGATACCAAAGAAGCCTACCATTTCAACACTGTTAGAACTTAAAATATTATTAGTTCTCAAATGGCATTCATTTAACACACAAGCATTATCCGATGCCATATTTTCTCCATTATTGTCATTGGCACTTGCTATGCCTCCTTTATTCGAGCCTTCTACAATTTTCTTGGTTTCATCTTCAGCTTCAATTCTTGTCCTTTTTACCAAATGCAAATGTTCATCAAAGTTAAGTTTCCTTTCCTTAATTTCTGTAATTTTCTTTCGATGATCTACTCCAGATAATAATTCAAGAACATTTTCTTCTTTTGTGCAAATATTTATCTTTATTTGATTATCTGATCTCTCTGGTAGAGTTGATTTACTTGAATTATGTTTCTTTAAGAGCTTTCTTTTCTTCTTTAGAATGGAAATCTGATGCAAAGAAGTGTTTGGAACTACCCTAACTTCATTGTCTTTAGTCAAAAATGTAGAAAGCACATGATCTTTGACATTAGGAACATAATTTTCATGAATATTTTCAAAATATTTTTTCACCCTTCAAATTTTCTTTACAGTTTGAAACCTGAATGCTCTCTTCAGTGTCACAATATGAAATCTAAATCCATTAAAAATATGAAACCTTGCACTCGAATGCCGAGATTTTCGCTCAAAAGAATCGAAATCGAGTAAAAATATGTTAAGATAGGCGTTAATTATGTTGCACATATGTGCATATTATTGAAGACATACCGGCGATCAAAAAAAAATATGAATAAATTTTTTAAATTTTTTTGGTATATTATTTAATTTTTTAATAATTATAATAATAAGTATAGTGATACATTAATATTGTTTTCAAAGAAACACTCCCAAAGGAAATCTAGAGACACTTTCTCATTATTAGTTTATGCGGTAGATAGAGACTATTGTTTCCGTTTTATTTTATTATTTGCATAGAACCATATTTAATATTTCAACATTTATAAAGTTTAACTAAAATGTTGCTTAAATTATGTTATTTTTTATATTTATTTCAATTTAGAAACAATTTTATTTTGATTATGATTGGTGTTATATCATAAAAATTTCTAATTAAAAAATGAATGAAAAAAAAAATACCAACTAAAAGTTTCCTTATATGCAAGAATATAGAAATTTCTAATAAAAAAATGAAATAAAAAAAAATACCAACAAAAAGTTTCCTTATATGCAAGAACAAAAGCTTAAGAAAGCTTCTAGTATTATAAAGAAAATTTAGCAATAAAAATTTCTTTATATGGAAGGACAAAATTTTAGAAAAACTTATAGTTTTATAAAGAAAATTTACCAACTAAAACTTTTCTTAGATAAGAAGAAGACATAATAAAGAAAGTTTAATTATTTTTTGTTATTAACTCGTTTTCTTAAAAAAAATTTAATTATTTTTTGTTATTAGCTCACTTTCCTAGAGGCTATGAAAAAAGTCTTTTGCATGTGTAAGTTTGAGCTACCTTTTGGAAGGACAGAGAAGTTTTTTTTTAGCTTACCCCTCTTTAATAAAAGTTTCCATTTTTTGTTATTCCCTTCCAAAATTGGAAATAGGAGTTTCCGCCTTTTTCATGATTCCCTTTAATAGTAATGTTGAGACGTTCATATATGTTCGTAATGTTTTAATAATCTATATTCTTTAATGACTATTCGAGTATGTGGAGGGGTAGACCATGCATGCCAACATGTGTCCACCCCAAAGTCTACATGAGTATGAGCCTCCCTCTCGTTGTCTCGTCCAAGCGATTTGGGGTTCAACACTCTGATCACTTGCTCTTCCTTCTTGTGAGCATTCATGGCGATTAACTTTCATCATGGACTTCCCTCCACATGTTATTGCATCATGATGTGGTTTCTAATTTGGAAGAGCTAGTGTAGGCACCTTCATAGATATGGTTGAGATAGTTTCTTTCCAAGGAGAACTTCATGATATTGTGGTCATTTGGTTTTTATGTTGTTTAATTCTTTTATTCACAATACACATTTTTTAGTCTTGCATTTTCTTGACCCTCCTTTATAATGGTGCATAGCAAGGTCATTAAAAAAAGAGATTGCTATTGGTCCTCAACGAATGCACATGCCTTAGACCATTAATGATATGAAGAATGCTTAGGTTTACTTTGAACAACATGTTAATTCAAGAGCTAGAGAGTACATCTCTAGGCTGGAAAACCGCCTTAGGAGTAGGAGAAAAGTGGAAACAATAACAATTAATTGAATAATTGGGAGGCATGGTTGACAACTCGAGCTCCACCAGGGCTTGGGAGACCCATTACACTCGAACCCTCGGCATGTTATGGAGCATGAATTCCTTGTTTAGTCTAGTGATGGAAGATATAACATAAGGAAAATTTCAAGAATAACCCAATGGATTAACCTTGGTATCCTAGATTACTAGCCTAGAATATGGGATGTAGGGGCTAGCTCATAACTGGTTAGAAACTGATGAAATAATTAATGCAAAGCTTAAAGCTTTGGATAAAGAATTAAATAGAAAGACATTCAATAGAGTGTCCCCATCGTGGACCTTGACCTCGTAGATCCTCTTTTGTTGTTTTCCTCGCACATGTTAGCATGGCGTTCCTTAGTCAATCAAGACCACGTCTCTAGGTGCTAACTATCCAGTCTCTTTGTTTATCCTCACATATGATGATGATTAGCTCCGATAATGAATTCTACGGTGTCAAAATAGGTCTTGTTTATGGTTTAGACAATCTCATTTTTGTTATCTTGATTATAATCCCTAGCCCGTGGGGAGAGGGGGGTGGCATTTTGATAAATTTCTTCTTACTACTAGGCATTAAGATTTTAGATTTTCTTCATAAATAGTTTCATAATAGGGTTACACTCCAAAAATGCCATATGAACTTATAGTGTAGCTCTTTTAACATTTTTTAACTCTATATATTATTCTTAGTTTAGTTTAATGTAATTTCAAACCTTAGAAAAATATATATATCCTTTTCACCAATAAATTTCCTTTAAATCTACTCATTTAAATAGATTTATTTTCTAGTATTTAAATTTCATGGTTAAAATTTATTATTGTTTAATATGATGTTTTCAAATAAGATAATCATTTTATATATATATATATATAATTAAAGATAATTTATCATTAAATTAATTAAAGTTAATTATTTTTATTATTTTTTATATTTTATAGTTATTAATTAATATAAATAATATTTAAAATCAAATAAAATAATTTAACTAATTAATATTAATGATTAATATTCATGTGTAGAAATTGTTTAAAAAACCTTCACCAATCTCATTTAACGTTTTTACTTAAACTAACTCTATCGTATCATATCACATTGTTTTTTTTTCAAAACAAGAAAGACATAACAACTTCTACCATTAACTTAAGTCCAATAAATCTACTTATTAAGAGGTTTTCCTTTTTCATATGATTTAGCAGGCATCGAGACGTCTTGAAGCCCATCGAGGTGAGCCTCTTTGAGGCTTGTCATAACATGCCAATGAGCAACCCTACCCACCGTCGGTTTTGAACCTATGACTTCCAAGGAGATAACACATGTTCTTAACCATTAGACCCACTCACGTGCTCCCTTTTTCATTGGATTTTCATATATATATATATATATATAAGCAAGCACTAGCCATTCAACCAAGGGTAATCGAGGACAAGATCTTCGATGAAGGGAACTCCATTATGTTCCACATTCCGCTTTGAAGAAACAAAGAAGTGTGGATCTAGTTTTTGAAAGCAGACAGAAGACAAGGATATGAAAAAACAAAGGTTCAATAATGTAATGACAACACAGTGATGGAAAGTACAGACAACATTGTACATTTTGAATGAAAGCCGTATAAGGCAATTATGCACACCTACTAAGGTGACTTTGTGAAAAGCTTGATAAGGCAGAATTGTAACCTCCCCTGGAGGAGTCCATGATTATTCAAAAAAATAAAGGTTTTTTTTTCTCAGGAATATATATATATATATATATATATATATATATATATATATATATAAAGAGAAGGTAAGTGAACTAAAGGTTAGGAAGGCTTTATAAGACATTACTCTGCTTGGTTAGGTTTAGGATCATTGCAGAGGAATGTCGTAATTTAGTAAATCCAATCTCTTCTATAGTTTTGTGGACTTTAGGAAAGCTTTCGATACACTGTCTAGAAATAACTTCTGGAATCGATTACAAGAAGTAAAGGTTCCTTTGGAGTTGGGAGGTTCCACAATAATGTTATACAAGGTTTCCATTACCAAATTTAAGAGTACTAAGAGGTGGCCAAAAGATATTAATTGTAATATGGGATTTAAGCAAGGTTACCTCCTCTCCCCTACCTTTTTAGGAATATACATGTATAAGATAGAAAGTTGTTTAGAAGAAGCATGTTGTGTTGGCATGACCTTAGGTGTGATAATCCTTATCCTTCTTCTTTATGTTAATGGTACTTTTCTTAAGTCAACGTGTTCCCTTCTTATACTTACAATAATTAATTCTTTATAATTTTTATTTTATTTGTTTCTATTTTTAATGTGTTTGTTTTTTATTTTATTTATTAATATTACATGGTTGTAAATACATTTAATTTCTCTTTATACTATATCTATACTTAATTATTTTATATATCTTGAATCGTTATACAAATTCATTTACTATAACTCACAAATAACAACACTCAATATTTTTAAGTATAAATTTATTTAATAATTATTATTTTTATATTTACTTTGTATCTTATTAATTTTAATTTTAAATTTATATTTCATACATAAACTATTTTTATAATTTCTTAACCTCAATTATATTTTTTTAATATTCACAACTTATTAATAAAAAAAAATTAATCAAAGTTACCATTTGAGAACCTATCCACTCTATACTTTGATACATCATTACAATTAAAATATAAAACTATCACAAAGTTGTCTTCGAAATCTGCTTAAGAGTGCTTACAACACTCACTAAGTAAACACTAAAAGTCCTGATATTTAGTACTTCCCACTTGAAAACATTGTGCGTAAAGTTAATAACAAAATGTTTAAAAAATGAGATAGTCTATAACAAAAACTCGAGCCACTAGTGTTTATATATCAGCTAAAAGATTGGTAAAGGGTCACTTTCCATTTATATTTGATTTTTATAATATTCATAATGAATTTGACCTTCACCAATCTTCATATTTTTTTTTTAATTTATCAACTTTAATGTTCTAGAGTCTATAGACATGTCTAAAGGTTTGGAAGAAAAAAAATTAAAGTGATTTTTAGATCCTCCATTTGAATTTCCAATCATATTTGCCAACAGCCTAATCAACAATTACTTTGAAATCACTAGCCACGTGTAAAGAGAGGATATTTTTCTTATGTGCAAAGAATAAAAGTCCTCAAAATACCATAGGTTATGCATTGGAGTTTGTGCTTTCCTAATAACCCATTCAAAGGAATTTTTTTTGAAAATAATTCAATTAGATAGTTATTCATGTTTTGCTAGCCCTATATTGTAAAGTTTTGTGATGTCTCACCCAAAAAGCCAATAAAAAAAAAGCTTGAAAGCGTTTCATTTAATTCTTTGTAAAATTCATTATAAATTCTATAAAGATGTTTACCTGTACATTCTTAATAATAATAAAAACTTTATTTTTGTAAAAAAACATTAGCTTTATCCATGGAAAATATACAAGGCTCACAAATGATGCAAATTTACACTTATAGACTCCGATGATAATTTATCAACCTTGAAATATCTACGAAAATTTACATTTTATGAACTCCCATGATAATTTATCAACTTTAAAATATCTACGAAAAAGGCATTGGCTTGCCTATGTGTGAGAAACATCTGAGGAAAATATACAAGAACAACAAATCATGCAAATTGATACCCTACGAGGTAGGAATAGATTCTAGAACAAGCTGTGGAAGAAAACCTAATAATTTACATAGTTTAAAGACACCACCCTGCAAACGTTGCTTCATCACAACGTCACATTTGTTCATGTACACACAGGATTTTATTATTATAGCACACATTATACGTATAAAACGTTACGAACAGGTTTTAACTCGTAGGTCATGCACGATGAGCAGGAGATGATGAGCGTGGGCACTCGGGCAAACCCTTGGGATATCGACTGACATCCTGGCAATAGTCGTAAGTCATGTAGTTTTTTCGGACAAAGTCCAGGGCTTGCTTCTGATCGGTGGAGAGTGTAGGAGAGATTAGCTGATCCAAATAATCGGGCTTGCAATCACGCTGATCAGAAGTGCAACCACTGATTATTAAATTGTTGTAAGTTGAGAGAAAGGGTTCATAAGTGTAGTTTGCCTTGTATTTTCCTCCATCCGTTGCCCAGTCGGATGCGTCCCACAGGGTTGCATAGATGGACATTGCCTTCGACGGGAACTGCGATTCCACACTCTTCTGCTTCGGGAACTGTCGGATGGGAATGCTGTCCACCAGAAACCTGCACTCAACCCAAACAATATACAGACAACCAGCTAGTGAGTCCTTACCCATATACTAAACACTACTTAATCCATGAATCTTGAATTTGATTAATTACATTTATACTAAACACTACTTCTATCAATGAATTTTGAATTTGATTAATTACATTTAAGTGTTTATATTTTAGAATTCAATAGTTAGTTAGGTGAGTAATTGAGTTGGTTACATTAATTAGAACTAGTGTCTGATTGACCCATGGTATTTACCTGTGATTTTGCTGTTATGTAGGCTTATAAATACTTGCTTTAATATTAAGAAGGTAAACAATCTTTCCATAATGTTTCTTGGGCAGGATCCATTTCTTTTTGTTTTTGGGTAGGCCTTTTTCACAAAGTGGAAAGCGCACACACATAGATCCAATCTTATTGGAGGTTGTGATCTAGACAAGAAGATCGATTCTTGAAGATGGTGCTATCATAAAGAAGAATTTGAAGAGGTAAGAAATGTCTTAACACCAGAAGGCTGAGCAGTCAAATTAAGTAATTTGTTAAAATTGCACAATTTATGGCATTTCATAGTTGAATAAGATAGGCAAATTTATTTCATTATATTGTAGAAGGTGATACTCCAAAAAGAGCATGGAATATACTAAAAGAAGTATCTAGTGATGAGTCTGTTGTAAAAGAAGATGACTTTGCAAGTCACACAAAACAAACCCAGTACTTAGTGATGTGACTGATAGTCTCTATGAGCAAGAGACAGTTAATAGCAGCATAGAAGCTGCAACATGCATAGAATGAGCAACAACCACTTGATAGCAGCACAAAAGAAACAACAACAAACAGTCCACCCCAAAACCAAAAAAGAAGTTGTTTGAGGAAGATCTATGAACAGATTCATGTTAGTGATGAGCATCTACAGTAAAGCCCAAATTTTTTAAAGAAACAATGAAGGATACACAATAGGTAGAAGTTAATGAATAAGTCAATGAGAATTAACTTCTGAGTTATTAGTGTCCAACCGCCACACCTTAAATTACCTAGTTACCTTCTTCTTGTTATTCATTTAGAATCGATGAAAAAAATTAAACCTTATAGCAAAATTTATACCAACTATCTAAGCTATCATTTGTAATTCTAACAAAACATAAAATATATATATATATATATAACCTGTTAGTGGCAATTTACTTGTAACCTAACCTATCGATATTCACATATTCACAGAAAACCAGTTAAGTAGCTTTGCGGCTAATATTGAACTTAGTAACGTACATGATCTGTTGAGGAGTCCAGAGAATGCTGTAATTGTGAAAGTCTTGGGTGGGATCGAACCAAAGATGAAACTGTTGTTCTCTTCCTACACGGCTCGGTATATTACCGTCACCGGTGCCGTTTCCATAGATGTTTGTATGGAGTTTGTAAGGCTCCCCTGGAATCGTTCCTAGAAACTCGAAATCTAACTCATCGTGTCGGTCCGGATAGACCTGACTATTCGACAACTGTACACCAATCAAGCAAAGGAATCCATGCATTAATGAATCAATCAATTATATATATAGCATTCTGAAAAGACGAATCTATGTAGGGAAATTAATATCACATAGAACGTCGTTACAATCCCCGCGGTGTAACCAGCTTGCAGCTTGAGTGCTGCGTTGAAGAAGCCATACATGTAAGCCTGTTTCGATTTGAATCCACCGCCTGCGACACAAAACAAGACGAGTTTTCTGACAGATTACGTAGAAAACCTAATAATCACAGACCCTAATAATTACAAAGCCTAATATTACCAAATTCATTAGAATCTAGTGATAATATTGGAGAGCATATTGAAGGAATAGCATCACAGCAAATCACCAGAATATCTGTCAATCTTGAGCGTCACAGCTTTTCCATCTTGTGAGACGTTTTGATGCCCCGCGCCCCACAAATTTGAATAGCCTTCATCAAACGCCATGGTTTTGAAATAGCTGGTCACTGAGTTAGAGGGCAACGGAGGTTGGGGACTTTGATCAGCTGAGGCTAGCTTTACAACAACACAAGCTTCATTTGTGAGGAGCAAAGCCACAACCAGTACTAATTTTTGAAACCTAGAAATAGATTCCATTGCACAAAAATGTTCCACAACACTTTTAACCGATGCCATAGGATTTAGACAATGGTGCTTCTTGTAACTTAATTCTGATTTCAGCCTCTTTGCAACCCTCAATTTATAGATGGAAATCAGCTCTGAATCGGGCCCCGCGAGCACTATCGCTTGGAACTGTTTACAAAAGTTAAATGTATGCCGGGATTAAAGTATTAAAAGAAACAATTGCATAAAGCTGAATCTGACTGTCTAGTGGGTTTGGAGAGATATAATATCTATGTATCTCTGATCCATCAAAGTCTCAGAGATAGAAAATCTATGCATCTGTTATCCATCAGAGTGAGTTGCTGCTGAGAGTGGAGGAAATAAGTGGGGACCTGGCTGCACATTGAAGGGAATAAAATTGTGCACTTAAATAAGAAAAAGCAGATGCGCACTCTTTTGCTTGCATTTCACTTCACAATAATAATACCAGAAGCACTTGCTGATTATCTTAACGAGCTAACATGCTCACAAAGCAACAACACCAATAATAAAATGAAAACCCAATTTCGTTATCCGTTACTCTTTTTTTAATTGGCCATTGCACCAAAAAAACGGCTGTTCAAATCCGGACATTGGCCATATTTTTCAAGAAAGACCAGAAAATGGCCAAATCAACGATGCGTTTTGAGTCGGTTAATGTTCAAGTAGCCTACAAATTTGTGGAAGAGGAACCAGCATATCTTTTATCCAAAACGGTTTTGAAATTTTCTTTCTATGAAGGATTAGATTCAGTAGAATCAGACGAAAATACTATATTCTTCGCAGTAATTTGATTGATTTAATTTAATTTAATTTATTTTTTCCAATTGTTTTTTGCCAAATTGACTTATTCCTCGCAGTAATTTGATTGACTTAATCTTTTTCTTAAATAAATTGACATAAAATGAAGAACCATACAACTGGGGTGGCAGGTGTTAATGAAGAACCATGCCAATTTTTTCTTTTGGATAGATGCATTAATGATACAGAAGACCAGCTTCGAGTTTATGAGCACTTGGTTGACAAACTAATGGAAAATGTGGCCAAGCTGCTCAACATAAATAAGAAAGATTTGGAATCGTGGGCCGCGGAAAAAGATTCTCTACACCAACCTAAGACAGAAATTATAAAGTTAGTTTCTCCATAAACGCACTATTATTATATCAAAGTGGGAGGAATATAGTCTTAGCTTGAGTTTGATTAGTGCTTTTCCATAGTATTTTGTTGTATTTCTTTTTCATTTTTTTGGTGAGACACTTTATTTGACTTGATCTTAATAAATGTTGGAAAAATTTATTTAACTTTAACTATTCATAAAATATTAAAGAGTTTAAAATAATATTTTAAAGTTATTAAACCTTTTTGTTTGGAGGTAAAAAGATCCCTCTACCCAAACAACTATATTATTATCTCATTGATCATAATTTATAATTAATATAATGAACTTATATATAATTAAGCTTTTGAAAAAAATTACTAAATTTGTTGATGTGAAAAAGGTTAAATTTGAATTAAAAATATAATTGTGAAAAGGTTAAATTTGTTGATTATATATATGAGAATTATAATTTTTAGAAATATAATTGTGAAAATGTGAAATTTGATTTAAAAATATAATTGTGAAAAAGTTAAATTTGTTGATTATATATAAGAAGTATATTATTTAAAAAAATAGTTAAAGACTAATTTAGTCTTTTTTTAATAGATAATTTATAAAAGGAAGATATACATTTTTCTATTTTAAAAATTGAGAAGATTGTAATGATGTGTATTTAGTTTAATTGTTAAAGGTACTTCTCATTGTAATGGTGTTGGAATGTTTTTTTGATATAAAAAATATAATCTTTATATGTTTTTGAAAAACAAAGTATAAGATTTAAATTTCTTTTTAACTTAGTGTTTTAAGAATTAAAACAATAAAAAATAATGTTTAAAAACAATTGTTTATTATAATTATGAACACCCTTTCTTAATTGTAATTGTCTTTATTGTTATTGTTTTAAATAATATGGACTAAATAAATCAACACTTCACAATGATAAGTAATCAATTCAGGGTATCACAGATGCACTTCACAATAGATAAGTAATCAATTCAGGGTATCAAAGATTCACTTCACAATATAAGCATTTCATAAACATATAGAAGGTAATTAAAGAGTGGGGAAACTTTTGATTTCAAAGATTAATGGAGTCTTTATCATATAAAAATAAAGAAAGAAAATTGCTCATTTATTAAATATGAATATATTTTTAAATATTTATAAAGTGGATGTAGACTTGGTTTGTTTAAAAAAAAAATTCTCTTAATTGATTTTTTTAAAATAATCTAGATTATTTAACTATGGTACTTTACAATTAAAAAAAAATTAATTGTGATTATCAAACATGCATTTTACAAATTTATAAGAGGATTAAATCTTTTGAAGTAAAAAGTTGTTTGAGAATGTAAATTTTGAGAAAAGATCGGATCCTTTAAACAAATCTTAACTAATTTGATTCCTTTTGAACTTGGTATATCTAAGTTAAATATATATATTTATTTAATCATAAAAACTCTCTTATTAAAAACTTTAAGATTAATCATAAGAAGAGATCATATGTGTGTATGGACTAAAGTACATTCATCTTCCTCCATTATATATATATATATTCGGATACTTTAGAACTTTAATATTATTATTTGATTATTAGTTTTGTAAAATAATATAATGAATCAAAATATACTGATATAGAGTCTAAGATGTAGCTTGGGTGGTTAGGAGGAATGAGTTTTACCTTCTCCACCCAATTTCAATTCGTGTAAGGGACTTGATCCTTTTATTGAGCCATGTTCTCCAAAGTTAATACAAATTTGAGAACCATAGATATACACTCTATGATGAGAGCTATTGGAAATGAGTTATGCACTGGAATAATTGAGATCAATATACACTAGGAAAATAATTCATGCCACAAATTTGAGATAAATCAGATAAGAATTAAATCAGAACTGGAGCTCACTAGTCTTTTTCCAGATGTCAGTTAAATGGTGAGGTAGGTGGAAAAAATGTGCCATACTCCATGCATGCGTGCAAAACTGGCGCTATGCTAACTGATAGTGATCTAACTAAATTAACTAAATAAACTATATTGGACAAAATGCACTACTATTATATTATTATTTTATCTTGAGGTTGTTAAGTAAAATTAGTTTTCTTAAAGTGTATGAATGCTATGCAATTAGTCCCTCTTATCATAATGTTCCATTTCCAAAAAATTTAAATTAATAATTGTAGTATATGATATGGTGAATTATTTATAATGGTAATTGAATAAACTATATTGGACAAAATGCACTACTATTATATCATTATTTTATCTTAGGTTGTTAAGTAAAATTAGTTTTCTTAAAGTGTATAAATGCTATGCAATTAGTCCCTCTTATCATAATGTTCCATTTCCAAAAATTTTAAATTAATAATTGTAGTATATGATATGGTGAATTATTTATAATGGTAATTGATTGAGATATGCCATGTATATCTATAATAGAGATAAGTTTGAAAAATATGACTAAAATATAAAACAAAAAATAATTTAATATAACTAATTCCATATTAATATATAAATAAATTTAAGTTTTTTAAATTAGATAAAGTGTTTTCTCCAATTTATTAAGTGGAGGATGAGATGTGCCACTTCATAATAATATAAAATCATGGTGATATATAAATCATGAGGTGACACAACTCACCTACTTGTGTTGGAGAAAACACTTATTTATCTATAAAAATGTTAAATATTTATTTATATTTTTAATATGTAAGTAGCTATATTATATTAATATTGAATTAAATTTTTATTTTTTCCTTTAAAGTGGCAATAGAAAATTAAAATTTTAATATTATATGTCGAGTTTATATAAAAAGATGTGTCTTTTGGTGTGAATCACACTAAAGCCGATAGTTGAGTGCAATACTTAAGGGGAGGTTTGCACCTCCAAAGATTTGATCATAGTTGAGTGCAATACTTAAGGGGAGGTTTGCACCTCAAGAGATTTGATCCCTCTGAAGGCGTTTGACAGAGGCTAGGATTTGGATCTATGCTGGTATATATATTTTTTATTAATTTAATATAAGGAAACATTATATTTATTTTTCTTTATATATTAAATTATAGTTTTTTAATTTTATCTACATTATAAATTTGACACATTTCATCACTTGAACATTAAAAATAATTTATTATACTCTATCATATTCCCTAGAAATTAAATATTCTAAAATACCTAAAATTTTATTTGCATTTTGAATCTTAATTACAAATGTAACAATTGTAAAAAAATGTTCCATCCCCAACTCAAAGATACAAGGGACTAACTCCTTAACATTCATATACTCAAAAAAAACTAATTATACTTATCAACCTCAAGTATAATAGTATTGCAATATGCCATGGTAAGTAACTAACGACTTATATTATAGTGGGCATTTTCAAGTGTAAGATAATGAGAATTTTAATGTCCAATGTCCAATAAATAACAAATAGGACCAGAGGTCTAAAATAAGATGTTTTATAAATCAAACATATGCCTTGTTTCTCGCAGTTTATACCTTGAGAAACATAAATGATGATTCACCATGGAAGTGGGGAATAATGAAAGATGACTGATTAGGCAGCTGTCCATTGAGATTCATTGAGGAGAAAAACTTGTAAACGTTACTCCATGGTAAGATTCAGTTAAAGGAAACTACCAAGAAATCAAGAAATTTCCATAAACGGCATGGATATTCTTGTTGTTATGATATGAACGAAGACGCACAAAATTGTTGCAATGAAGTTATTAGGCAACTAATGAAGGAAACTCCATCATCCAAATCTGGACCACAAGGATCCGCCTTTCTAGGTCGACGATATATTTCCCAAATGGTTTTCAAACACCATCAAGTTTAACTAGTGAACATTTTCTACAGTTTTTCTTAATTTGGTGATGGAGTGCTAATCACTAGAATGAGTGAGATGCTAGATTGGATATCGTTGTAGTAGATCGACTTAAAGATCAGAACTAATTTAAAGATCAGAACCAAGCTAGATATCAATTTAATGTATAATATAAAACAAAAAACAATTCTGACTACACTGTTACAATGTAACTGCTTATAAAAATGGTATACTATTCTTTATATGATCTGATAGAGAATTCAAACCTATCCTAACGTTTCGACCATGGACAAATTAATGATGGGAAATTCAACAGAAATGGGGAGAGGTAAAGGAGCTTGGGATACATGTGGAGGGACTGAATGATTCTAAGGTGGAGCATGTCGAGTTCCAAGGTAAATATGGCCATTCCTTGCTAGCTGAGTGAATTCATTGGAATTAGCATCAAAGTGCACATAAAATCTTATTTTTCTTATCTCCCCTTGCTGCCACAAATACTGTCCTTTGCCACCACTTCTTCTTACACATCTTCTAAAACCTTTGCTATGGAAACTCATGGCTGAAAACACCTCAATAATGAGAAATCATTATATATATATATATATATATATATATATATATATATATAAATATATAAAGTGACAATTAACCACTCATTTCTCTTTAATACCTATCAATTCAAAAATTGACATCATATCATGCAAGTAATGCTATTAGCATTTGTGTAAATAAGTATCAAGACAAGGTTGCGAATGAGGGATTGGGAAACATTAATATGGGACAACAATTTTGATATCGAATATACATGCTGCAACTAAAACCCATGCCTTATTCTTCATTCATCACTGTTGAAGGAATATAACATGATGACCATTGTTTATTTTTGGAAATCTGATGATATCGAATTACAACCAACGACCATTGTAAATGACCAATCACTTCTTAACCTCATCCTTGAAATTCCATGAAGTTGATTTGGTTTAACAAGTAAAGCTATCATCAAACGTTATAAAATAAAGAACGTTGTAAAAAAAAAATTATAGAATGCAATATGTATAATGTGGATTTCAAATAGAATATATACATAGAAATAATTTTAAAACATCAATGGAAGTAGGATGTTAACATAGGACATAAGGAGACTCTTAGGTTGGAGATACTTTCATTGAAGATTTCTTAGTTGTTGAATAGACCAAATACTCATGGCATAACATCAAGTGATCAATTAATGCCCACTCTAAATGCATATGGTTGAAAGTCGCTAGTCTATATCAATGTCAATATCATTTGTTATTTATGTGCATGATGTTGATTGTTTGGGTTGTTAGATTTTTATCATTCAAGCTACTATTATGATCTTAGGATCTTTAGCTGAGAGAATAACATGCACAACAATAAAACACAAGCACAACACAAGAGACAAGAGACACAAAGAATTTTCCTTGGGGAAACCATAAAGGAAAAAACCCCGCAACTTCCTCAGAGATAGAATCAGCACCAAAGGTAAAAACCGAAAAATAGTAAGATGATCTCTCGACAACAGCAGTCTCTCTCTCTCTCTCATTGAGAGAGCTTCTCCTCTCTCACTCATGTGCCCCAATGAGTGAGTGTGTGTGTCCTAAATAGAGAGACTCATTCTCTATTTATATTCTTCTGTTCACTTGGAACCCACTCCATCATGTCGGCCTCACTTAACAATTACTTACTAGAGCTGACATCTTTAGGAGTATCTAATAACCCTAGTGCCCCACAACTTGTGGGGACTTTGCCTCCTTCAACCAACAAGGAGGTTTATCCTTAACACAATGGTGGGGACTATTGCCCTGACTTACAATGACTCACCTAGGGTCCACTTCACTAGGATAGTCTAATAACCCTAGGGCCCCACAACTGTGGGGAATTTAACCCTTGACCAATAGGAGGGTTACCCACAATGACTTGACATGAATTTCTCATTATAGAAACTTCCCGGAATAAACATCGGGGTATGACATGACTCAAGTACATTACAATACATCCCAGAATGAACATTGGGTTACAATAGATAAGAAATACAAGTGAATACATTCCGAAGTTAAATTTACATCAACACTCCCTCTTAACTAGGAATGTATTCTCTCGACACAATTTATCAGCACAGGTCTTCTTTTCTGTATCATCTGGGTCATCGTCAAGTCCTCGTCATCTTCAAGTCATCTTCATCTTCAAGTCATATTGATCTGGATCTGGATCGTCACTCGATCGGGATCATCATCACTAGATCTAGATCATCACTCGATCTGGATCATCATCACTGGATCTGGATCATCACTCTATCTGGATCATCATCACTGGATTTGGATCATCACTGGATCTAAATCATCACTGGATCTGGATCATCACTAGACATCGTCACCGGATCTGGATCATCATTGGACATCGTCACTAGATATGGATAATCACTGCTGGATCATAATTACTAGATCTAGATCCTCACTCGATCTGGATCAGTACCACGGGTTCTATCTCATGATTCTTCTCGTCACAGGAAGTTATAAAGTGCCAGCCCTTTTTCATGCTGGTTGTAGGCCTAGCCTCCATGTAGGTCTTCTTCAGCGCTTATATCTGACACCAAGTCATAATGGCCCGCCCAGCACTTACATATGACGTACTCGTCAGAAAGGCATGCCCATCACTCACATCTGATCATGTAGGAACCAATCCTATAATCATATCAGAAAGGTCCAGCACTCACATCCGATCATGAGGGAACACATCCCACAACCCTATCGAAAAGGCTCAGCACTTATATTTTGCTATGCGGGAACACATCCTACAACCATGCTAAAAAGGCTATTCTCTTTCACCCATGCGGGAACACATCCTACAACCATGATGAAAGAGCTCTGCACTTACATTCACCCATGCAGGAACACATTCTACAACCATGATGAAAAGGCTCTGCACTTACATCCACCCATGCGGGAACACATCCTACAACCATGATGGAAGGGCTCTGCACTTACATCCACCCATGCAGGAACACATCCTACAACAATGATGGAAGGGCTCTGCACTTACATCCACCCATGCGGGAACACATCCTACAACAATGATGGGAGGGCTTGCTCTCATATTTGATCTTGTAGGAACCAATCCTATAGTCATATCAAAAAGGTCCCCAGTCCTAGACTGAGCTACCTGGTAACTGACCAGGTGCCTCCATTCTCCTAAAGAATGGCAGTTGCCCTTGCATCTGACCCGCTCGTCGGAATGACCAGCACCCACATCTGACATGGAAGGAACTTAATCCTTTAGCCATGACAGAATGGCTCAGTCCTTACATCTGATCAAGTGGTAACACATCCCTCTATCACATCAGAATGGCCATGCACTGATATCTGATCATATGAGAACACATCTCACAGTCATATCAGAACAACCCTTAGCCTTAGACTGAGTTTTCTTGGTAACTGACCAGGCACCTCCATTCCAAGAATGGAAATAGCCCTTATATCTGATCATGTAGGAACCAATCCTATAGTCATATCAGAATGGATTAGCACTCATATCTGACATAAAAGGAACCAATCCTCTCACCATGATAGAATGGCTCAACCCTTATATCTGACCTACTCGTCATAATGGCTATGGATCTCAGCACTCATATCTGACATGGAAGGAACCAATCCTCTCACCATGATAGAATGGCTCAGCCCTTACATCTAACCATGGAAGGAACCAATCCTCTCACCATGTCAGAATGGCTATGGGACTCATCACTTTCCCTTGGAGGAAACCTCTATCTGGAGAACACCAAGCTTCTCCTTGAAGTACTTGAACTTCACCCTAGCCAATGGCTTTGTCAATACATCAGCTATCCGTTCCTCCATCACAACATACTGGAGCTTTACTACTCCCCTCTAATATCGATATGCTTTGACTTGTCATGGAACAACGAGTTCTACGACAACTTCACACAACTCTGGTTGTCGCAATGTATACAAGTAGAATCAACTAGAGATCAAATAAATCAGACAGTAGCTTCCTTATCCATACTGCCTCACAACTAGCTGAACAAGCTGTGACATACTCTGCTTTAGTTGTACTCAGTGCCACACAGGATTGCTTCCTACTAAACCAAGAGATCACACCTGATCCCATACTGAAGCAACACCCTCAAGTGCTCTTCCTATCGATGGCACTACCTGCCCAATATGAATCAACATAACCCTCCAGGTTAATATTTCGATTCGCATCGTACTTGAGCCCATAATCAATTGTACCCCTCAGGTACCTTAGAACATGCTTTGCAGCAATTAAGTGAACATTTCTTAGATCTATCAAGAACTAGCTCAAGGTGTTCACAGCAAAGAAAATGTCTCGTTTCGTGTTCATCAGGTACATCAAGGACTCAATCATCTAACGATACATCATAGCATCAACCGAATCTGATGAAGCATCGCTTAATAGCTTTAGGTTCGATGCCATAGGTGTGACCATAGCCTTGTAGTCCATCATTCCAAATATTTTCAGGATCTCTACTGTATACTTCCCTTGTCCAAGGAAGATTCCATCCGTATTCTGCCACACCTCCATGCCTAGAAAAATAGTACATCGACACATAACAGGAGCATCACTGGTCTTCCGCCTTCAACCTTGAAGCAAAGGTTGGAATCTGCTTTAATATCAGTAACGCCTAGAGTCATCAGTAATCTATCCATCCTGTCGTACCATCTCGAACCTTAGATTTTCTGTAGTCACTCCCTCTAAAGCGAAGCATCATACTCCCTCTGTCTTTTGTACTCTATGTACTGAAACATTCTATACTCGAGTGACAAGTAGCTTCCTATGCTACTAGTATTCTATGTATCCATCTAGTGTATATAATTTCATCTTCAACCTTGTAGCAAAGGTTAAGATCTTCATCAATATCATCATGTATGTGTTTCAATTCTTACTGGATGCAAATGTCTCTTTGTAGTCTATGCCTTCCTTTTGTGAGAAGCCTTGTGCTACGAATCTTGCTTTGTATCCCACGATGTTTCCATCTACTGCATGATGGAACTACGAACTTCTCTTCAGGTATCGATACTACATCCTAGACATCATTCTTCTTGGACTGGTCTTCTTGGTTACTTCTTCATAGCTGGAAGGTTCTGCATCAATGATGTCACTGCATTCGTCATATTATTCTTCATCTTGAACTGTCGTTACTTGTTCTTTGGAACAAGTTTCATCCTTCTTTGCTTGTAGGTGATTATGTATGCGATCTTTCCTACAAGTCAAATGCATTTGTATGGTTAGAAACATTTCATAAGGAATATTCATACTAGAAAATTCTTATGCATAAATATATGATCATGTAACTATTTTAGCCAATACAACATTCATCCATATCTCACAGAAGCTTTTCTAGATGCCTTCCATCTCTACCAGGACAACATTGAGATTGTGCACTAATCCAATATGTCAGCAAAGAGGTTTCATTCTAGATAAGTAGCAACGGAGAGTTGTATAGCACCATGAGATACTTACCCATCACATGCATATTAGTAGTATACTGTCATTAATTAACAAACATTATATCATGCATAATACATCAACTGAATATAAACAAATGCATAACAAAAACAATATCATGAAATGACAATTGGATACTTATCTTTATTTGTTTCGTGGGTAGAATCCTTCTTGATCCTTCCTCTTCATCATCTTCTTCATTCATGACTTCATCATTTCTTATCTAAGATCTCAAGATGGATAACAGGTTCTTCAAGAATCAAGCCTTCATATTCCTCATCGCTTGAGGGATCTTCTTTCGATGGTGAGAGCTTGTTCTTCAATTGCTCCCATCTTCTCTTCTCTTCTTATGAGTTGAGATTCTTCTTCTTTCCAGAGTCTTCTAAAAGTAATCACTTCCTTCTGGCACACATTCCTCGAATGAATGAATCCCATGATCATGGGAGGCCATTCAAGGTGGACATCACCACTACTGCATTCTTCACTTCTTATTTTACCGCTACAAGTTGTTCTTTGATTTGAGAGACCCTTGTAAAGTATGACTGCATGGTCTCTGCATTCTAGATCTTCACATTCTTCAACTAGTTTCTTAAGGTCATATTCTGATTTCTGTTCTTCCCTTCAAATAGCTTGGTCAAGGGATCAAACATCTTCGGTGTCTTTAAGGAAGACACTTGTAGTACAAGTTGATTCGTGACTGAATAAACAATGATCTTCTTAGCCTTGACCAATTTCTTCTTGTGTAAGGCTTATGGCATCATCTCCCTCTAGAACTGGAACCTCTATACTCATGTAGGTGTCCAATCCATTTTCTTCAGAGAGATCATATACTTCTATGCTTGGAAATTGTCAAATTCCCCAAGCTTGTCATCAAGATAATGTGATAGATCACTTTGAAATGAGAACCTCAAATGAAAATAGCGAAATATTAGATCTTACTATTTTGAGGTGTTCGTCCTGGTTCTGGAGCTGGCTGATCTAGGGTTTGCCACATAATCCCTAATTTTCAAAACTTGGAACATTCCAAATCTGATTGGATAGAAAGATAGATCTCTTCAAATGGAGCTTTACAATTTACTCCTTTTCTGAAAACAGTCGAGGGAAGCTCCCGAAATAGGAAGCCCTAGTTTTCCACTTTCTTCTACAAAAATGCCTGTTACTATTTCTGTGGTATCTCCGAAATTAATGCTCCCATTTATCTAAAATTTCGCATTGAGGTATCCTCGCATGTCCCTGTTACGACACCATAGGTTTCATCAGAATTGGTTTCACCAATTGGGACTTTGGTCCTTTTCCCAAGGTGACCTGTTACAGGACTGTTCAGAACAATGAAGTTGTACAAAATGCCACGTGTCACTGGTTCATCTACTGAGTCTAAATCTAAAACCATAGAAATTACATTATGTTCCCTTTCTGGAACAGCTTTAGAAATCGCATTTGGACCTATGTAGCCCAGGATATAGCAATTCTCCCCAGGTGTCTTGTTTAGGGATGAATTCTGGAAGAGGCTGGTACCCTAACTTGGAGGGATCATATCTCCCAGAATATATTGAATCTGAGGTTTAATTTTGGACACAATGTAACTTAGGACTTTATCTTTGGCCTTTTCAAGTTTTAGCTCCTGAACCATTGCCAATATCGGGATATAGCGAATGTACTAGAACGTAGCAGTTTTTGGTATTTAGGGTTTTTCTAGCTCGGGGTCAAACTAGGGTTTGAATTTATTGGAGTTTCACCCAACCAAAAAACTTCATACAGGTATCTAAACTTCGGTTTTGATGAGGAGATCAATCTTATGCTGGGCTCACTCAAAAATTCCTCTTCTATAGAAAGCCCTAATTTCCGCACCGAAAACTGAAAATGCTTGGAATCGAATTCTGCTTCGACAGAAAGATGCGCCCTTCAATGGAGAGTCATCCTAGCATACTTTTGCTGATGGATTATGGAGAGAGACACAAAAAGTAAGAAGCCCTAGCTTCTGCAGCTGCACAATGTCTTCTTCTTAGGTTAGCTCTGATACCATGTTAGATTTTTATCATTCAAGCTACTATTATGATCTTAGGATCTTTAACTGAGAGAATAACATGCACACTAATAAAACACAAGCACAACACAAGAGACAAGAGACACAAAGAATTTTCCTTGGGGAAACCATAAAGGAGAAAACCCCACAACTTCCTCAGAGATAGAATCAGCACCAAAGGTAAAAACCAAAAAACAATAACATGATCTCCTGACAACATCAGTCTCTCTCTCTCACACTGAGAGAGCTTCTCCTCTCTCACTCATGCACCCTAATGAGTGTGTGTGTGTGTCCTAAATAGAGAGACTCACTCTCTATTTATATTCTTCTGTTCACTTAGAACCCACTCCATCATGTCGGCCTCACTTAACAATTACTTACTAGAGCCGACATCTCTAGGAGTCTCTAATAACCCTAGTGCCCCACAACTTGTGGGGACTTTGCCTCCTCCGACCAACAAGGAGGTTTATCCTTAACACAATGGTGGGGACTATTGCCCTGAATTACAATGACTCAGCTAGGGTTGACTTCACTAGGATAGTCTAATAACCCTAGGGCCCCACAACTGTGGGGACTTTAACCCTTGACCAATATGAGGGTTACCCACAATGACTTGACATGACTTTCTCATTATAGAAACTTCCCGGAATAAACATCGGGGTATGACATGACTCAAGTACATTACAATACATCCCGGAATGAACATCGGGTTACAATAGATAAGAAATACAAGTGAATACATTCCGAAGTTACAATTACATCAACATGGGTTGTGAGGGCATGTATTCTAGTCAAAATCCACATCACAACTATATTCTAAAGGCTATTTATAACACTTTATTCCTTTCTTGTTCCTTATGGTCCACCTAGAGGTTATCCCAAGGGGGAGTGGGTGGGGGATATTTCTTTGGACTCAATGATGCACCTGCATGTCTAATTTTTCTCATTGTGTCATCCATAACTTCCCTCGATGTAATATTTCACCTCAATAACTTCCCTGACAACTGTGCCAAAATGTTGGGAAGCTTAATTTCTTATAAAAACAATCAACTTCCTCAAACAGTTACTTGTCAAACCAAGGTCACTCCTTCATTTTCAAGTTATCATGCACTATATGTGTAGGCTATGTTGATGTTGGAAATGTTGCGTTCCAGATCAAATACCTCAGGCCTCAAAAATTTAAAGACTATGAAGAACGAGAATGAACACCCTAAATTTTAAGCTTTCAGAAAATATACAAATCTCCGTGCCCTCATGTAAATATCAGGGGAGTAGTAATATGCAGATCTTTTTTATATATATTTTTATGTCACAAAGGACAAAGCTTAAATGGATCGTTCACAAAGAAAAGAAACACATGTAAACTAAACAAGATTTGAAACACATAATAAATATGAACAACTAATTAAATACAAATACAAGCATGGTTCAACAACCATGAAATATAATCATTTATACAACCTAGAAGCATAAAGAAACAACACATGTTCAACTATAAACAAGTCTGATATAAAATAAAGAAAAAGAAAATATGGCACCCAAGAGGTCTTTATATTAATGACTACTTCAAAATTACATCGTAATAATTATATGTATCTTTGGACCAAGATTTGTCCTTTCACAATACATGAGCATTTTTAAAACCACTTAATGAGTGTGCAATGATAAATACAACACAAAATGTAGACCAATAAAGTTTCCCGGTAGAATCAACCAAGAATGACCAAAGATGGAATGGTTCACTACAACCAAAGTTACCAATTAATGGAAAATTATAGGAAAACCTTTTAAAGGCATCATTAGCAAATGGTAGGGAAGGTACCTTTCACAACATTTATCAATTATATATCACCAATTTACCACTTAGCAAAGACTCCTGCTATCACAGAAATATCAGATGTTAAAGACAGCATAATCTTGAAATGCAGAACATAGAAACACAAAATCATGCTCTCATCATATCATAGCATAGGGATGATTAGACTCTTCTCTTCGATGGGAGTTCTATTTATACATTTTCTTCCAAGAAACAATTATGCAATTGATTCTTTAAAAAACTTTTAAATAATTCTTTTTAAAACATAACTTGTTTATATCATATTTTGATTCAACCATCATAAAAATGTGCCACCTGTAGCATCAAAATTTGGCATTTTTTCACATAAACTTGATTTTATATAAAATTCAGTTCAAAATATATTTCAACCATGTATTGATCAAATTTTAACAAAAATGTGTTACATAGCATGTTCACCAAAATTTCATCATTTCACAAAGTTTAATACATCAAAATCATAACCATTGTGCCAACACAAGTATGATATGTTCCCAAATAACTTACACATAAAATGCTTCGATGGAAGGAGAAATGCTTTAAATATCGAAGATAACATTGTAGCTGTATTCATTTCTTCTTCTTCTGTAATAATTGGAACTTCAGGTTCTTCCCCTTTTGGATGTTCTCGAGTAGGAATTGGGGAAAGAAGGGGAACGTCACCAACTATGGATTCCAAGTATACATGTTGTTCAATATATTTTGGTAAATTTTCAAATATATGGGGATATTTTGCATGGTGGCCATAGAATGTTGAATTAGCGGCTAATGGTATGGGGTGATTAGGTTCAAGGTTTCCCCATCCTATTGTTTTATCTCATGGAGAAGGAGGAAGTACATCCCAACCATAATTATGGATAGATTAATGATGGGGAAATTCAACAAAAATGGGGAGAGGTAAAGGAGCTTGGGACACATGTGGAAGGACTGAATGATTCGAAGGCAGAGCATGTCAAGGTCCAAGGTAAAGATGGCCAGTCCTTTCTAGGTGAGTGAATTCATTGGAATTAGCATCAAAGTGCACATAAAATATTAATTTTCTATCTCCCCCTTGCTGCCACAAATATTTTCCTCTACCACCTCTTCCTCTTACAGATATTCTAGAACCCCTGTTATGGAAACTCATGGTTGAAAACAACTCAATAATGAGAAATCATTTTACACCCACACACACACACACACATATATATATTAATGAACAAATCATATATATAAAGTTGCAATCAACCGCTCAATTCTCTTTAATACCTATCAATGCAAAAATTGACATCATATCATGCAAGTACTACTATTAGCATTTGTGCAAGTAAGTATCGAGACAAGGTTGCGAATGAGGGATTGGGAAACATTAAGATGGGAAAACAATTATGATATCGAATATACATGTTGCAACTAAAACCCATGCCTTATTCTTTATTCGTCATTGTTGAAGGAATATAACATGATGACCACTGTTTATTTTTGGAAATCTGATGATATTGAATTACAACCAATGCCCATTGTAAATGACCAATCACTTCTTAACCTCATCCTTGAAATTCCATAATGTTGATTTGGTTTAATAAGTAGAGCTATCATCAAACGTTATATAATAATTACTGAAAATGATAATCCATTTGTTTAGCAAGTCACACTTAAATTCACTGAAACCAAATTATTTAATTCTCTTCAAACTCTTTGCTTGGGTTATTTTTCAGTTCATACAGAATTACCAAACTTCAACAAAGACACAAGGGGAAAGTATGGATCATTGATAGGGTCATCTTCACAATATCCACACCACATATGTCTTTTGAAAAGGAGTGGGACGAATTTCATATTGAATTGACTTGAGTGGCTGATAAATATATATACATCCTTTACAAGAAAGGCTCTGATAAAACAAGAAAGGGAATTGTTTGAACACGAGGAAGGGGTTTGAAGGAATACAAGAAGATGATTGCTTAACTAAGGAAGAGTGAAATGTAGACAAGAAATATGTGAAGTGATGGGAAAGGGATGATCTTCAATGATGACAAAATATTAATAGAATCGTATGACTGTGATGTGACCAGACCAGGCACTCAAAATAATATATCAAAATTACAAATACCATGACTCTCACTCATCAATGTTAAATCAGTTCCTGAACTTTCCACAATTTAAATACATTTTGTTAAAAACTCCCATAATATCCATACTTTAAAACTGGACTGATGGCTATTCATACAACCTTCAAATGGTCATTTGAAAATCTATCATTTGCAGTCAAATATTGCCTTGCATTTTTACAACTTAAGGTTTTGGTGTACTTATTATTTGAGGAACAACCCAAAAGAAAAGATTCAAAACTGATCATACATTACATATCAAAATCTCTAATTACAGATAAACCCTAGGTTTTCCTTTAATGATTAATTCCATACGCATGTCTTCATGAAAAACCCTACCACTGCGCCAATATTAACTAGAAAATATTTATTCCATCACATTTCAAATTCCACTTAATAACTTATTACTCTGCACACTTACAATCCTTAGAGAATGGAGGGCGGAGTATTGAAGAAGAGGGTTCAAATTTTGGGGTTTTGTGGTTCCATGGCTTCTAGGGTGATGAGATTGAAATAAAAAATGATAATCCCAAACCAAAATGTGCCATATGCTAATTTGAGATGAGGGTATTTGTATTTCAATAGGCCAACGATAGGGACATACAAGGGAGACACAAAAGACCATTTAATAGTACATGCAATCAATTCTATTAGCATGCACAGTAGGTAAACTAGGTGTCACTTTACATACCATTCACTAGAAGAAATACTATGATAATTTACCTGAACTAATCCAAAGGTCGGTCCTCCTAATGTGTTGGTCTTTTCTTGTTTGAACAACTATGAAAGAGAAAGATAACAAAAAAATATCATGATAAAAACAAGCTCAATCTAAAAACCCAAGATAACCTCTAGACACGTTTAATGCATTTACATCAACTCACATCATGGTACAAAGCATTAACTACCACCAAAATTGGATGAGTTAATAGAAATATCGACAATCGGGCTTGTAAATATCTCCATGCAACACATTTTACCATGTTTTAAGTCAATGGTGGATAGGCAAAACAAATAAATGCATCATTTTCTCAACTGCAACATTGTATCCATTATGATCATGAATAATAAATGCCTTGTATTTCGGGAAGATGAGTTGGAAAAGTGTGTGTCAGTAAAAACAAAATTGCATTCCCACTTCAACATCCAAGACATCAAATGCATGAGCCAACATATTAATCCATAGAATCCATTTGGATCCCACAAGTGAAAATCTTAATCAAATTGTGCCAGATAGAACAACCAATGTGAAAAAGTCTCGACATGCTCACACTATCAAATACACAATGCAAATGTTTGTCACCTTTCCCTATAAAGACCGAATATGTGATTCTTCTATAATAATAGTTTCCCATCAAATATTCATTTCCATGTTGCCAACAATTTTGTAATAAACATAATCATTTTTTTAATGCAAGCAATATCATAATCACATCAACATTTCTTTTCAAAAGGTGCATTCATACCAAACCCAATGATACAATGTTTTCTCCACAAAAATAAAGAATCCAATAAACTTGTTTTCATATAAACCATTGTTTTTCCATTATAATCATTCATTTGAACCTTTTTATACCTCCATCTTTAGTAGGTCCCCCTTTATGACTTAAATGGTGTTATATTTGTGAACCATTGATCTACAGGAAAATGAGAGAAATTGAGAAGGGAAATTATGCAGTGGAATAATCAAAGAAAATGTACACCGAACACTAAATCGATGCCACAAATTTCAAATAAAATGGACAATAATTGATCAATTAATCACAACATTAATCTTGTTCATTAATCAGTAATACAATGGTGTTACAATACATAGGATTCAAATACCGTGGATAGGATTTGAATCCACCAACTCATACTGACTATCTAGCTAACTTAGTGTGTCTAAATCATTGTTGGAGGCTCACTAGTCTAACTCTAGATGTCTAAATCAGTATACAATCAGTTAACTGATGAGGTAGGTGGAAAAAGGTGCCACACTCCCTTCATGCATCCAAAACTGGCGCTAGACTAACTGAAAGTGATCTAACTGATTGTAATTGGAGGTTGACTCAGCATAACTACTTACCTACCACAACCAACTAATGGAGGTTGGTGGTGGAACTTAGAGTGGACTCCTATAATGTAGGGATTAGCACCTGTGGCACCAATGGCACCAATGGAACCAATAGCACCAATGGCACCATTGGCACCAATATTCATGGTGGCACCAAAACTCCAGTAAGGTGATAAATGACCTCCTAAGCTAGGAAATAATAAGAAATAGACTATATTGGACAAATGAGGATTAATTAATCCTAACACTCCCCCTTAATCCTAACTTTGGACAACTTAGGCCCTGGAAACTAGGACAAAAGTCACCCATACAATTTAAATGAAAACATAATCTTCTTAATAAAATAAGTACAATGGGAAAAACCTCATGGGAAACCCCCCCCCCACAAAATAAGCATGTAAAATCAGGAAAACAAGCTATACTTAAGAGAAAAATTTCATCTTCAAGCAAAAACTTGTGAAAAAATTGTTGCAATCTGCAACACTGTGGAGCAGTAATGTAGAAGCTTGGTTCTTTTGCGCATCAACATCCTGGGACTGTGCATGTAAACCTTTCCATCTTTTTTCGATGTGTTGAATGTTTCTCTTGTCTCTTCTTTCTAGAGGAGGAATGGAATGATCCATTTTTTTTCTTTAGTGGGCCAAATTATGGATCATTCGATGCCATCAAGTAGAATCTTTGTGGAAGTTTGTTGCACCAATATGTAGGTAGAGAAGTTGTGTGAGAGAGTGCAACATGTTCATTCTAATACTAGGACCTCGTTCTTCTTCTATCATCTGGATCACTTGCAACATTCCTAATTGCTTTAATGAGATTTTCATCCCATTTAGGCTTCTAATTTGGAATAGGAGTTGGATATGGATCTAGATAATCTTGAGGTACAATCTTAATATCAAGATCATGTTGATCTTGTTCCTCGTCTTCTAAAACTAAAATATTATACAACATATCATTATTTTCAAATGGAGATGAAAGAGAGTTTTTACCTTCCCTTTCAAATGGTTGTTGATATTGTATTGGAGCCAAGTACGGTAGAAAGTGTGATAATTCATATGCCTTGGAGGTATGGTTTGGAACACCCTTCGCTATAATATTTCCAGTTGAGATATCTAAGATCTCTACTAATTCAGGACCAAATACAACTTTCTTTGGTGAGTTAGTATGTGTCATCTAATATACAGATAACAAATTTGCTGCAAGAGAGGGAACATAGAGTACATTCTTTAACTCTCCATGTTGGATTTTAATACAATCTCTCATAATGGTTGGGATCTATTAATTATCCCCCATATGAATTCTAGGTGCCCTGAGAGATTCAGAGTAGTGAAGTATTCTTTGGAGCCAACCATGTGGTTGGATGCGGGCCTAAATCAATCAGATATGCCTTTGACTGAGTGAAGTCTGCTTCCAAAGCATGGCATCTCTCATATTTTTCAGTATGTTCTCTAGCTTCAGACATCTCTGCACCTTGTGGAAGGGAAATATTCTTTTGTTCAAGGATTTTTTTCAATTGGCCAATGGTCTTCTTCATGCACTGGCTCTCTCGATGAAAGCCTCTCATACAATAGGGACATTTAGTCTTCTCAAATTTCTTCTTTTTCTTGGAACCTGAGGCTCCATCAAAATATATCTGATTCTCCTTTGGCTTTGAATTCGTGTTTTTGGTCTCCTTTGCTTTGTGCTTCCCTCTTTCTTTCACATTGTTGGAGTCTCCTACAAAGAGCACTTTATTCTTGGAGTTTTGAAACACTCCCATTTGAACCAACTTATCTTGATCTTGTATCAAGCACTCAAAAAAAGCATCTAGAGAAGGTATGTTCCAATTAGGAATAGAATTTCTTTCGGAATGGAATCTAGAAACAAAGACCGAGTACTATGATCCAATATTGCTCATCACTGACAACACAAGCTACTCATCTTTCCTCTCTAATGCACATTGTTTGCATTGCAGTACTAGTGACTTGTATTTTGTAAAGAATTGTTGAATAGATTCGAAACCATTGGGTTGTAGAGAAATGAGCTCATTCTCCAAAATATGATCTCGAAGCTCATCTTGTTCTCCAAATAAATATTCAAGCTTATCGCAAGCTTCCTTCGGATTCCTTCGTCCCTCAAGGTGGAAAAAAATATCCCGAGAGATATGAGTGCACATGAATTCAAAGGCTTCATCAAGCCGATTCAAAAATTTGTTCTTATCAACATATTGTTGGGGCTTAGTTTCTCTGCCCATTGTCATCCTAAACAGACCAAGCTTGTGCAAGGATACCTACATATCTTCCCTCCAATTAGTGCAGTTGAAGGGTGTCAGGATTCAAGGTACGAGAATTGAAGAATCCATCTTTCTATATGTTGATCAGTCAATTCCTCAAGAAGCTACATAGGTACCTGCAAATAAAAATACAAAACCAATTAAATTCGCAATCATATGTCAGTTCAAGCCTTTCAACCTTGTCATGTACACTTTCTCAAAGTCCGTCACACTTGGATAGGCTTCTTTGGACAGAATCTAGAGGGAGAAATGCTATGATTCCAATATTT
The DNA here is from genome assembly GCA_001517045.1 of Pseudotsuga menziesii. Taxonomy (NCBI): domain Eukaryota; kingdom Viridiplantae; phylum Streptophyta; class Pinopsida; order Pinales; family Pinaceae; genus Pseudotsuga; species Pseudotsuga menziesii. The sequence continues at coordinate 543,981 of LPNX011025221.1, read as the reverse complement.
ATGTGAAAACTCAGTTGCTTCTGGTGTACAATGGAGATTAGATAGGACTTGCTGCTAGCCTGAGCAAAGATCTGATACCATGTTAAATTTTTGAACCATTGATCTATGGGAAAATGAGAGCAATTGATAAAGGAAATTATCAAGTGGAATAATCAAAGAAAATATACATTGAACAGTAAATCCATGCAATAAATTTTAGATAAAATGAATAAGAATTGATCAACTTATCACAACATTAATCTTCTTCATTAATCAATAATACAATGGTTTTACAAAACATAGGATTCGAATATTGTGGATAGGATTTGAATCCACCAACTCAGAAGGAATGTCTAGCTAACTCAGTGTGTCTAAATCACTGTTGGAGGCTCTCTAGTCTAACTCCGGATGTCTAAATTAGTCTACAATTAGTTAACTAATGAGGTAGGTGGGAAAATGTGCCATTCTCCCTTCATGTATGAAAACCTGGCGCTAGACTAACCGAAATTCATCTAACTAATTGTAGCCGGAGTTTGACTCAGCATAATTGCTTACCTACCACAACTAACTGATGGAGGCTACAAGTGGCACTCAGAGTGGGATCCTATAATGTAGGTATTGGCACTTGTGGGACCAATGGCACCAATGGCACCAATAGCACCTATGGCACCAGTGGCACCAAAATTGCAATAAGGTGATAAATGACCTCCTAAGCTAGGAAATATTAACAAATAGACTATATTGGACAAAGGAGGACTAATCAATCCTAACAAATGTCTTAGCTCTAGGATCTCTTTTAAAAGAACAAGATATGTAATGGAGTCAGATTTAAGGTCAAGTAGCACCATTTATGGGATTCCATTGAATAAATTAATTGGGAGTGTTCACAACATTTTGTAAAATTGAAGAGGATTCGGAATGAAACATCAATAGCCTACAAATTCTAGTCATGCATTGGATCTTATATAATACATTCAATGACAAATTAAAAGAAACCTTCGGATCAAAAAAAAATTATTGGATAATTCTTTAACTATTCAAATTGTGACCTCCAAAACAAATAACAAAACCGACATCATTACATGGTGGCTAAAGCAAGCCTAACAACATTACTCAAGTATGTATTATGTAACTGCATTTGGACAAGAAGCGAGACAAGGGAACTATTAAAGTAATTCTTACTAACACAAAGTAGTGCTTTCCAATCACACACACAAACTTTTATAAATTAAGAACATCGACAATTGATATTACTCTACTAGAATCAACACATCTACGATTACTCTAATAGCACATATGATTAAGTCACTTCAATGAAATAAAAAATCTATGATTAACAAAGATGATACCTATCTACAAGAGTTGACCCACTTCCATTGAATAGAGTATCAGGAAGGATTATAGTAGCTAGTTAATTAATCACAAAAAACACATATGAAATTGCTCAACGTTCGAATACTCTTTTATATTAATCAAAATAGGAACACATCAAAATTTCAAGGAATCAAAGTATGCATTGAGGGTTTCACTAACCCCTTTTATACAAAAACACCAAATGTTTAAACTTAGGGTATGATCAAGATGCAAATCTTTGATTTGATTCGTTCCAACTATAGTTCCAAAGATACACAAGAGTTCCATTTTTTCCATCTAAAACATTGGGCAAAGATACACAGTTGGATCTCTCAGATATACATCCTATTCTTGAAAACTATTATGAGTAAACAATTGTCAGTTGTAAAAATTGTTCAACAAACTATGTGGAACATGTCACTTAAATGGTTGGTATTTACCCAAAGCAACCCGTCTGCAACTTCCATGGTAGATCTTGTTTTCCACCTTCTACAACATATGCTCATTCTACAACATTTACATAAGGTATTCATCATATAGATTCTACAACAAGTGTTCATCCTATAACTTCTGCATTAAAACCCTATAGCTGAAATTTGAAACCACTCACGATGATAGTCAAATGATTTTATATTCTTCTACTGATGCATTTAAATTTCAACAAAGTATGTAAAATGTAACTAAAACTACCTAGTGTTAGGACTCGACATATTCCATCAAAGGCCTTATTTTGTAGCCAAAGGAAAAGATTGGGAAAAAGAGTACCAAAATAATGGCATATTTGAGGCTCAACACAAAGTCAACCAAAATCAATGCATATAACCCATATTGAACATTGCAATGCAACATAACCATTAAGAAATTATATTAATCTATGAACAATTATTAATGGAATTTATTCATAATGAAGTGATGCATGAGTTATTTGTCATGAGCATATTAATTGTATGTGTAAATAATGTTTAAAGAAATTATGTTGCATTATGGTGTTCAACAAATATTATGTCCAAATATGACATTTTTGAACGGTTATGTCACATTGCAAAATTCACATTGTCATCCACAATTAAAAATAATCAACCATGAGTTAATCATTTTCAACCGTAGACAATCGTAGTGAACCAAATTCTATCAAACTCAACATGACATAACCTTTCATGAACACCATAATGAAAATAACCCTTGATAAATTATGTAACGTGACATAACCATTCAACCATAGCCTCAAGAACATGCACTCAATGGGGAATTCAATCCTTCATAAATGGATAGACTAAAAGACATGTAGATAAATGTTTTCTCCTTGAGGAAGGTAGTTGTACTTAAGGATGTTTATGGATCATAAAGAGTCTACATTAAGTCAACACGTGTGATTTAGATAAGGAATTAGTACTCTTTATAAATTTTGATCTCTCTCTTATAACTTTTTACTAGTTAAGTATTATTCATGGCATAAATTATATAAAAATAACAATAATATGAGAAAGACAAGGAAATATTCTTTTGACACCATTTGTTATTATTTATTATTAACTCACACAAATGAAAAGCATGGTATATATATATATTCTCCTTGAGGGAGGTAGTTGTACTTAAGGATGTTTAGGTGGAATAAAGAGTCTACATTAAGTCAATACCTATGATTTAGACAAGGGATTGGGACTCTTTATGAATTTTGATCCCTTTCTTAAAACTTGTTATAACTTATTTTCAGTTAGTGGGTGAGTGCAAGATAATGAGGGTCACTTTTGGCACGTTAGATGCAATAGAAAACAGAAAAATCAGGCATCCCTCAACTTAATTGTATTTTTTGAGAAACTTACAAAAAATATCTTTCTTTGAGTAAAAAAGATTAAATGTAGGAAATTGAATCACGTTTCTGAATATATAAGTTTTATGTATTGAAATTTTTTATAACTATGTCAAGTTTCATTTTTTCCAACAATCACTTTTTTATTTTTAGGCAAATGATAAGGTATATGTTTTTGTGGGTGCATTCTTTGAGGGCTTAAATTATGGTTTCGGGATACAAAAATTTGCAGGAATGTAGAGAACATATAAAACTAGTGCAGCGCTATTTTTTGAAAATAAAATTAGTAATTTTTAATTTTTTTATAATTATCTAAGTGATCATTCCTAAAAAATGGTATGTCTTTCCTAGGTGCAGCCTTTGAAGGTCTTAATGAAATAATCATGAAATGGGTTTTTTATAGAATGTATAGATTAGTGTCTTCTAGTGCACCGTATAATTTTTTTTTAAAACGATTAAGAATTGAAAATTTTATGGAGAAAACACTAACAACGTGTTTTTTGAGTTGAGTTAGGACACACTAGAAATTGAAAAAAAAGGAAAATATAATATTTTTTTAATAAAAAATACATATTTAGAATCAGTAGAAAAAAAATGTTATTTATGTTTAATATTTCGTAAAAAATTATTGTGTATAGCATACTATAACAAGTGCATAAATGAAAACGTCTTCAGAAATTGGAATAAATGCCCAATTAGCCATGGTTTATCATATACCATAGCATAGGTTTGATATTCCCAAATCAAACTCCAAACCATACACATAGGACTATTGGTGACATGCGACCAAGTGAATTGGCATGTTGAAATTAAAATTACATTTCCCGCCCTTATAGAATTGGAAAATGTGTGCACATTGCGCGCACGTTATAGAACTACAAAACACGTGTGCGTTATAGAACTACAGAATGTGCATGTGTTATGTAGTTTTATAACGCGTGCGCGTTATGTAGAGCAACAAATCTAGCACTATATGAAATACATCAAATGTATGGTTAAGAGTTTGGAGGGGGTGTGGAAGGGTCAAAGGCCTAGGAGGATATTTGAAGTTTAGGTGGGGATGGTTAATAGTTGATAGGGGGTGGGGAAGGGTCAAGGGACTAGGAAGATGTTGGAAGTTCAAGTGGGGATGGTTAATAGTTGATAGGGGGTGGAGAAGGGTCAAGGGCCTAGGAGGATGTTGCAAGTTCAAGTGACTATGGTTAATAGTTGAGAGGGGGCGGGGAAGGGTCAAGGTCCTAGGAGGATGTTGTAAATTCAAGTGGAGAAATATGAATGGAATGGGAACATTATGGGTTACAAGAGTGAAGGGGAGTGGGGATTGAGATAAATTTTAGGGGAGGAAGTGGGTTATGGTTTTATGAGAGAGAGGATTGGTTAATGGAAAGGTGGATATGGAGTATTAGAGGAGGAATATGATATGTTGGAGGAGAGAGGCGAATAAGGGGGAAATTGAAGAGATGGGAATGAGATACAATAAAACATAGAATAGGGGTCATAATGTGGTATGGGGTTGAGGAGAAGGGATAAGTTGAAAACATAGAGGAAGGTCATATAATAGAGATAGAGAGAGAGGGATAATGATGTAGAGAGAGTGTGAGAGAGAATAAGATAGAGAGGGAGGAGGGGGAGTGAGGGAGGGATGTATGTAGAGTGAAGGAAAGAGATAGTGAGGGAAGGATAGAAGGTTTGTGTGTGTGTGTGTGTGTGTGTGTGATGAGGGGGGGGATGGACACAAGGAGAGAAAGGGTGTAGGGACATACATGTATAGGGAGATCTATAGAGAGAGAGAGAGAGAGAGAGAGAGAGAGAGAGAGAGAGAGAGAGAGATGGTGTCAAAGACAAAGGGTGGAGGGTTGATCAATGGAGAGAGAGGGAGGTTGTGAAAGAGAGAAACATGAAGAGGGAGGGTGAAAAGAGATAGGTAGGGAGGGATACAAGTTGAGAGAGAGAGAGAGAGAGGATAGGGTAGAGGGATAATGGCACAGAGGGCTGGTAATTAAGGGAGAAGGGAGGGAGAGATTGATAGAGGGAGGTAAATAGAAGGTGGAGAGAGATGAAGAGACATAGGTGTTTTGTGAGAGAGGGGGACACACACACACACAGATTATGTGGGAGAGAGGGGGATGTGTGAGCGACCGAGAGAGAGGGGGAGTGGTGAGAAATAGAGAGAGAGTGATAGAGGGAAGGATAGTGAGGGAGGTATACAGAAGGTGGAGAGAGGTTATTAGATATGGCAAGTGAAGGAGGGACACACACACATAGAGATATAGAGAGAGGAGCGACACACACACACACACACACAAATTATGTGGGAGGGAGGGGTGAGCGACAAAGAGAGATGGGGGAGGGTGAATGATAGAGAGTGATATGGAGGGAGGGATAGTGATGGATGCATATAGAAGGTGGAGAGAGACTATGTGTTGTTCAAGATAAAGCACCCTTGTAACCTAGGGTCTGGGGTTACCAAATTACTACTAACTTGTAGAAAATCAACTTTTTACAAGAAATGGGAAGAGAATAGGAAGAAAATATTGACTTACTTGAATAGCGACGGTTGATCCAAGATTGATCTTCTCTCGCTCCACTTCTCTCCAAATATTCTAGGGATGTACTTCTCCACCCGCAAAGAGCAAATACTTCAAGTAATATCTCATGCATATATATATTAGAGGTTAGATGAAAAGCATATAGATAACATAATCAAACATATTCATTAAACCAATATACATGAAATAAACTCAATACAAGGTTGGAAGAATAATTCTCTTTATTAACAAGCGGTGAATAAGATAAGAGTACAATCCAGCTTATGACACAAGGACTCCTCTGCAACCAAAGGACTTTGAGTTTTGCTGCTCCAAGACTCTGAAGATATACCACTAGCATAACTTTGCTCTCCAAAAATTGATTCTTTAGCCCCCATCCCAAGTCCTCCATTTATACGTTGGGAATAGAGTGGTTTTGAAGGGTGGAATGGTTGAGATGGTTGGGATAGTTATGGATTAGGCCCCAACTAATATCATCTAATCTCGATTTATATTTTTTAATGTTGAATTAAGGTATATGTGGGTATTAATATGGGCAATTCGCGTATGACACGCGAGTTTCTCAAAGGGAACTCGCGTATTCAAGTATACGCTAGTTGCAATGCAAATACTCGCATATGATACACGAGTTGCAATGCATATAGTCGTGTATGCAACCCAAAATTCATAATAAAAATATACAAGGTTGGTTTGAGGATAATGCATTAAAGGTCATGCCATCTATAGTGCTTTGGTCACTTCAATCCAAATTGTCCTTTTGTGTACCAACATGAGGAATGTCGGTACTCGGATGGAGAAGTGCCATTTTAAATGATAACATATGCCCCCTAATGTGTGAGGTCAGAGGGAAATGATGGACGAAATACATTATAATCATTATCTTGGAGAACTCAGAAGTCCAAGGAAGCAGAGGAAGTACCTGAAACAAATATATATCAAATGCCATATACAAAATCATATCTAAGGATGCCATGTTCAATATACTGGAACACTAGCTCCTTTACAATATTTGAGTACATCATATGATACGAGTACAATACCATGTATATTACAAAGGTGGATCGAAGCCACAATATACAGTCATGATGAGTCTTCAAAGATCTGGAAGCTGTGTAAGTGAACACAACACAATCTTACACAACTTAGGTTATAGATGTGAACCTAAGGTCTTTGTCAAAATCCAAAGGAACCAATACAATCCAGGCCATGTGAATAGATGTGTCGAAGTCGAACATGGAAAGGGTTCAACAAATTGCCAAGCAATAGGTGACAATTGACAATTGAAGAAAATGAATTCACCATTGATGGAAGTGAATCCTAAGGTACCATCGTCAAAACTCTAGGTCTTTGTCTTCAGGAAATACTGATGAGAAACCATGCTCTGATGAGGAAGGCAATAGATCCTCCAATGGATCACAAGAGTGACTAGGAACTGGATAAAGGAAGGTAAACACAAGTGATATTAGATAGGATAATGATGGAATCAGGATAAGAAGCAGAAACATGGATAAATCCTTGAATAGTGAGCACGACACAAAGATGACCCAAGGCAACTTTTAACTTTGTAGATAGAACAACTAGACTTATATATCATGTAGGAGACATGATCAGATTCCCTAGGCATAAATGACAAGTGGAGGAGTGAGAAACTCAAAGTAATAGATGGACTGAAAGTGTACACTGAGACATGAGTATCGAAAAGTTCAAAGAGTGCTATGTTCAAGGAGGACATGTTGCCATCGACTGTAACCCAAAGAGAAAACTTCTTCCTTATCTTTCCTATTAAATTTTAACAAGTCCAGGAAAGTCAACTTAGTTCTCTCTTCATTTTTGACAATATTGAAGAGAAGAAGGAATAATTCTTGATAATGTCACTTATTCGTGGATTTTACAAGCTTGAACTAATACATGCTCGCTTGGTGTTTTCATGTTTAGAGAGTTTGAAAATTCCAAAGAAGACTCCAAGGGGGTCCTTTTTCATCCAATTTAGTCTCTTGAAACCGAAAAAAGTATAAAACATATCTCAGAAGAACTCTCTTAACTTCTGAAGAAGAAGAATAGGTGAACCTTTTTCGTACTTAGTCAGGGAGGTTCGAAAAAGGTTAAATTACCACCTACCCAATGCTCCTTCAAGAGCATATTATAGCTCGAGTTTTACGAGTGTGAAGGAAAGAAATATCACTCGAAAAGATCAATTTGAGTACGAGAAATGGGGCTTAAAACAATAAACTCGATGTTTTGTTCTTGTTGTTTAACGAGCATGACAAAGACATAAAGTACACTTGGAATCTTTTTCATGTTTAGGTCCAGAGCACGAAAAAGAGAAAACTAAGCTCATACCAAGCGTTACTTTTCCGTAATTTTAGTCCCTCAATTCTGGAAAAGTGATAAACCTATGCCTGAGAATACTCTTCTCAATCCATAGAAAATAGAGTGATCCTTTCTCGTATTATTCCACAAGGTCCGAGAAAGAGATAACCTACCACCAATGTGGATGCCCATTCACATATTCTTAATGAGCCTAAATGGACAAGTTTACTCGGTAATCAATTCTATTTTGAGGAGTTAGACCTGGGCCTAAAGAAAATCCATAAGGGTGGGGAGCCTTATAAATGGGATAGCTTGTAAAAAGAGACCAAAACGAGGCTCAATTTGGCGTGAAAAATAGCTAAGAAGGTTCCCCTGAACCTATGACAAATGCGGAATGAGTACCAAAGACAATAAATGTGTTCTAAGCTATGGGACTCATGTTAGGAAATCCCTATCCACGGAAGAACAATGATATAGACAAGGTACTAATGGTTAGAATACAATAGTCTGTGGTCAAAGTAGTAATCCTAAGGGTAAAGCAGATTAAGTATAAATGCAAAAATGCATATAAATGATCAAATTCCTACCCTATATGAGTGAAAAACAACTTTGAATAACCTTGGACCTGTTTCATTAGGTAAACATGACATGGCATTAGTTTGATGTTAGTAAAAATTACAAACTATAGGTTAAAAAACCCACTTTTTGAAATAATTTCTATAAATAGTGAAAAAATAGAAATTAAATTCACCATTTGGCATTTTTACCCAATATAGACAAGTTTTACCTCTACTTTCAATTGCTCACTGTGGTCAAACCGTTAGACGATTTTCAAATCCGCAAGTGCCAGGTAAATCAACTCTCCATGCTCTTTCATTTCATCAAAGCAAATTTTTTATTTTATGAAAAATTTGATGTTTTAGGCCAATTTTAAGAAGGTCGCACTGTATACATTTTATACGTGGCTTGCTCGAAATAAAATCATGTATGATACACGACATGTCAAAAGTACAGTCGCGTATATTGCGCGACATAGAAAAAGCTATTTAGGGCCAAAACAATTTTTTTTAAAGTGAATTTAATGTTTGAAAATGGCATGTTTGACAGGGTAAAACATGGTGTTGGAGTGGAGGGAGAGGGAGCATGAAGACATGGATCAAGATGCTCTTCGAAGTGCCCCCATGATGCATGCATTGCGGCAAAGTGGATTGCTTAAATTCTTTTGTACCGCACTCATGCGATCCAATGTCTGTTTACTGGACTTTTTGATAAACTACTGGGATCATGATCTAGGTGCATTTGACCTACAAGGTGAGATTCTAGAGATTACACTTGAAGACATCTATTTCATATATGGTTTGTCACGATAAGGAGCTCCTGTCAACTTGGAAGGTATCGGTAGGGGTGGTGACCTTCTAAGTGTTTAGAACTATATTGACACTTACTGTGTGCCTGGTACTAAAAAAAGGGGTACTTGTATCCCTATTGTTCATATTCGCAGCTTGCCATTACAAGTTTTGGTAAGTACAATAGTGAGGGTTGCAAGATCATCATCACTTCATCTTGCAACTTGAAACCAAATGAGACTTGTGGTGGAATGTCTACAGGGAGCCTTATTTTACTGGTGCTCAGGAGTAATCCCGATAATGAAGAAGAAACTCTTTGATTGCAAGAGAGGCCGATTGAAAAACTTCGGTTATTCTAGCATACCGGTGGCTTATTTCTTTGAGAGAGTGCCTGGTCTCTGTCCTGCAGTACCTCTGCCAGCTTTCTCTCCCCATCAGCCTAGACTGAGTAGGTGGGGAGAAATATTCCTTCGCCAAGGTGGCGGTGGATCGGTTCAAAGTGTGTATGATGATGACTTCTACCTATGGTGGGAGCAACAAATACCAACACTGGAGAAATTTTTATGCTTCTATAGGATATACGCAACTATCTTATAGAGAAACTCACGTACCATATGTGACTGTCTTATAGAGCAACCCGCGTATACAAGTTTCTATACGCGACTGTGTATAATAGAAACCCCCGTATACAACAAAAAGTTTTCAAAGAAGAAAAATAAAAAGGTCTCTGGACATACTATACTATAAATCAAAGGCAAGATAAAGGAACCACACTCAGAATCAGAGCAAATACTGGTTAAGAACCTACATGATAAAATCATAGCAGGCTGGGCTCCCCAGCGGAGTCGCCAGTTCTGTTGTTTAGAATAAAACACCCTTGTAACCTAGGGTTTGGGGTTACCAACTTACTACTAGCTTGCAAACAATCAGCTTTTTACAAGAAATGGGAAGAGAATAGGAAGGAAATATTGACTTACCCGAATAGCGACGATTGATCCAAGCTTGATCTTCTCTTACTCCACTTCTCTCCAAAGCTTCTAGGGATGTACTTCTCCATCTGCAAAGAGCAAATCCTTCAAGTAATATCTCATGCATATATCTATCTATTTATCTATCTATCTATCTATCTATATATATTAGAGGTTATATGAAAAGCATATAGATAACATAATCAAACATATTCATTAAACCAATATACATGAAATAAACTCAATACAAGACTTGAAGAAGAATTCTCTTTATTAACAAGCGGTGAATAAGATAAGAGTACAACCCAGCTTCTGACACAAGGACTCCTTTGCAACCAAAGGAATCTAAGTTATGTTGCTCCAAGACTTTGAATATATACCACCAGCATAACTTTGCTCTCCAAAAATTGATTCTTTATCCCCCATCCCAAGGCCTCTATTTATACTTTGGGAAATAGAGTGGTTTCAAAGGCTGGGATGGTTGGGATAGTTATGGATTAGGCCCCAAATAATCTCATCTAATCTCGATTTATATTTTTTAATGTTGAATTAAGGTATACATGGGTATTAATATAGGCAACTTGTGTATGACATGCGAGTTTCTCAAAGGGAACTCGCATATTCAAGTATACGCTGGTTGCACTGGAAATACTCGCGTATGATACACGAGTTGCAATGCATATAGTCGTGTATGCAACCAAAAACTCATAATAAAAATATACAAGGCTGGTTTGAGGATAATGCATCAAAGGTCATGCCCATCTATAGTGTTTTGGTCACTTCAATCCAAACTGTCCTTTTGTGTACCAACATGAGGAATGTCGGTACTCGGATGGAGAAGTGCCATTTTGGCTGATAACACTATGAGAGAGGGGGAGTGACACAAACACATAGATTTAGATAGAGAGAAAGGGGAGGGACACACACACACAAACACATACAAATTGTGTGGGAGAGAGAGGGGGAGGGGTGAGAAATAATGAGAGAGTGGGGAGGGGGGAGAAATAGAGAGAGATTGATGTAGGGAGGGATAGTGAGGGAGTTATAAAGAAGGTGGAGAGAGGTTCCTGAGATATGGGGAGTGTGGGAGGGACACCACACACATAGATATATAGGGAGAGAGGGGCTAGGTTGTGAGATAGAGAGGAGGGAAAGACACACACACATACAAATAGAGATAGAGAGATGGAAATACAAAGGTAGGTAGGATCAGTGAGTAAGGAATAAAGGGATAGTGAGTACGACACATGCGTAGCCATAGATGCCAGAAATATTCTTTAGGGATCGAGTCTTGGATTTCCTCCCTTGACCATGTTGAGGCCTTAATACCCATATTGAATGCTTAAAACCTCTTAAAGGCATGCACATATTTTCTTGGATACCAGGCATACCTTGAGCAAGTAATGTGTGGTGCTTCAAGGAATTGTTCATTAACATGGGTGCCCCGAATATTCCATTATGGCCTAAGAAACGAGCATATTCCCTGAATCATGTCTCAAAGGTCCCATACTTGTTGCTCAAAACCACCTAATTCCACTAACAACCATATTGTTGGAAATGGGTTTGGATACATTAGTTGTGCAGCATCGTAGATACTACGCAAGCTCAAAGACACCGTGCAAGTTAAAGATGGTGTGCAAGATGGAAACTAAATATTTTATGTAATTTTGTGTCAAGTTTTGTAGTTTTGGACCATATTTTGTGGATGTTGGTCATTATTTTGTAGAATCGGTTAAAGATTAGTTAGAAAGTTGTCTAACCAAACCTTGAATGTAAAGGCGCAATCCTATAAGTAGATGAATAATTGTAAGTGTGAATAGAGCCATATGGGAAGTATCTGAGCTTAGTGAAGAATATATTTTGAGTATGTGACTGAGATCTGTCAATCCGCAAACTGTGATTTTTGAGCAAAAGTAATATGACCAGGAAGAAGTTGATCTGAATCACTGTCTTTCTGTTTTACTATTTTATTATTTCCTGCGACCCTATGACGAATTCTATGTGAATGTGAGTCTTGAATCTATGATGTAATGTTTCCATGTTCCACATGATGTTATTTTGTTATCTCTGTTTTCGCATCAATATGTTTACTACAATTATGATTGAATGATGCAATATGTCTAGGAATGATAATGAATGGTGCATAAGTCACAAGTGATCTATTAATGTTGCGCTAAAGATGATAAGTCGATGTCGCATTCCTCTCCCCTATTTTGCGGAAACTTGGATCCATTAGCTCTCCCTTGAACATATTGGGTGAGAATACATCCACTATGCGGGTTTTGTTGGACAGGGTAAAACTTGTCTCAGTCGGTGCTCAGGGAGATCATGGTGGTTTGGCTATCAAAAGAGTGGGAACCCATGTCGACTGGGTTTGTGTCAACAGATGGTTCCATTGTCGAGACCTTGTTGTGACTAAGGGGAGGATATGTGGCATCCAACGAGACCAGAAATTCAATATTGGTTCGACCAGAAGCTGCAAGAATTTGCTAAGAAGGAAAATCAGAACCCTGGACTAACAACAGATAAGTGGTTGGCAAGATACATACACGAAGGTCCACATGAATAATTTTTCTTTGAATTCCTGATCATCTTGTATGAGTGGTTGGTGTGATTCATCTATCACAAGAAAAATTTCCAAAGAGGAGAGCCAACATCCTAGACCACTCAGTTGATCCAGGAACTGCAGGAAACCAACAACAAGGCATCACGGGATTTTTAAGTCTAGTTGGATAGTATCTTGGAAGTTTATATCACTGATTTTGTGGTTGATACTACTAATTCCTACACCAAAGCAGAAAGGGAATTCTTCAATGGACCAAGAGGTATATTCTTATTGTCTCTGCAATTGTCAATTAAGATGCTTGTCTATGAAAAAGGTATACTAAAGATGCACCTCGATTAGTAGAAATTTGGTGTGTGGAGGCTGTGGATACCATGAAGAAAGGGGGAAGATGAATATAAGGATAAGGGGTAGATGGGCGCAAGTTCCAACGAGACTGTGAGGGAATTCAAGGAATAAAGTGGTATTATGAGGGGAGGAGCAAGGTTTCAACAAGAGAAGAGGCAAAGGATAGGGGAGGTCCTGCTATAATCGAAATTAAAGACTGCAAAGGAAGACCACAAAGGATGAAGAAACCCTACAGTGATGAAGAGGAAGACCATACTACACCTAGGATAGTGGTAAGATCAAACCCTAGTAGCAATGTTCCCACACCTCCATGCACTACACCTCATTCAGGAAGAAACACAAGTTCCACGTCGACTTGTCCGACATGCCAGTAAAATTCTAGTAGTAGATCAACATATGTAGAAAGAAGGCCCAGGATGGCGGGCGATGAAGCATAGTTACCCTTTTTCCATGAAAATGGGATTGAGGATCCAAAACAGTACTAATTCCTATGTGAGGTAGTACGGATTGTCAGAAAAAAAATAGATGATGATGTTAAGAAGGGCCAATTGGAGACAACCCTGCGGGGTTGTGCACTGGATTGGTATATGAAATATGTACAAGTTCCTATGGGAACTCCGGAAAAGACATTAGCAGAAGTTAGGAAAGGACTTATTGAAGGATTTAGAAAACCAAAGTCTGAAGCGTAGTACATTACAGAGTTGAAGGAAATTAAGCAGTATTCGAATGAGATTGTTTGGGATTTCGATGAATGATTCATGACACTACTGGAAAGAGTCAGTTTTGAGATAGGTGATATTCAACATAATAAATGGTTTATTGCAGCACTTCTGGCTCATATCAGACTACCATTGATGCAACAAAATATCTCAACACAAACAAAGGCTCTGTAGATCGCCATGAAGCTGGAATCTTCACCCGTAAGAGAAAATGCAGTCAGCCAGATTTCCATAAACTACCTATTGTCAGGAGCGTTGAACCCATTGATTTGTGGAAGTGTACCTTGGTGCCGCATTTTTCAAGTATACAGGCATTGACATGAGGAATGTGGGTACATGCAGAAGATGGTGACGAAGCCGATGAACCTATACTGTTCATTTTTTTGATTTGTCGGGCATGAAGATAAAAAATGTCACGCATACGAATTACTTCAGGAGAGAACACATGATTCATATTATGTAAAGGAAGAAGTACAACAACCACAAATGCAGCCATAGGTGGTACACCCACCACCTCAACCGCAGTATGTACCCCCACTGCAGATGCAGTTCATACTACAATAGAAGTTTGCACCACAACTGCAGTATAATTAGATGCAGATGGCTCCACAGTAGCCACAGTACATCCAGCTAGCACATTATTTTCAGCAACAACTGAATCCCCCGCAACAACAAGTAAATCAGCCGCAGTGTCAGCAACAAGGAGGATTTCATGGAGGATTATGAGGACGAGGGGGAGGCTTTGAACTGAAGAGGAGGACAAGGTTGTATACCTATCCAATGTTATAATTGCGATGTATTGGGTCATTATCAAAGGGATTTCCCACAGTTACAGTGTTTGTGTATGTATTGTACCATGATTGATCACACCGTTGAGAACTGTCCATAGCTAATTATGAGATGGCAGACCGTAAATGTCCTATGGGTGAAAAATCACTATCAAGTATAGAACCATAATGAGTTACATAATCAAGTGAAGAATCAAAAGCAGCTGCAGAATCAGAACTAGAATCAAATTCCAATTCATAGCAAAATTCCTATTCAGATCCAAGTTCAGATTTAGAACCAGAATACAAATAAGAATATGAATCAACCTATGAATCCACCATTGAACCAGAACCAAGGACCAATGGTTTCGACAATCTCAATGAAACCCAGGATGCATGATGCTGATGTTGCATTCATCACTCACGAAGGTGAAACAATGAGAGAAGATAGTCCACATCCACAAATTCAATTGGCTGGGAAGAAAAAGGTACAGTTCGACATCAATGTTGAGAAAGACACATTTTTTGAAGCACATGATATGATCAAAAGGAATCCTGGTAAGTCACATATTTATGAAATTCCCATTGCTTTTGATTCCACTTTGGAAGCAGGACCATTGCGACAACATAGTACCTTGCAGAACTTCTTTGAAATTTTCTTATCGCTGGCAAGAGGCCCCGATGCTCTTGTTGAGATTGAGAATCTATTGCATCGACTGACTAAGGGGAGGCAGGAGTCCAGGGTGAATTCTTTGCATAAGAAGAAGATGATGAAAGAGATACGCATGAATTTTTAGATTGTGTACTATGAGGTCGATTCATTCATTCTGTATCTAGGTTTAGATGTTAATATATTAACAAGACAGACATGGAAAAAGATGGGGAGCCCAATGTTGAGCTGGTCTCCTGTGCAACTGCAACTGTCCAACTAGTCTTGAGTAACGTTGATCGAGTGGTTTCCACACCTTTCTATGGAAGTGGAAGGCATGAAGACCTATGCTAATTTTGATGTGATCAAAGCCGTTGTTGGTGGAGGATCCTATCACGCATTACTAGGGATCGTATGGGCTAGTGACAGTATGGCAGTAATCAATTTTAAGAAGCGTGTGATGACATTTGAGAATCAAGACATCAAAGTCATCACTACGATGGATCCAAACGAAGGACAAATTTATATTGAGCTGGTGAAAGATGAAGTTTTCAAAGGATGGGATCATGCTTATAATGATTTCAAAAGATTATATACATCTAATTGCTGATGGGGAACTCGGTTGGAAAAGTGACTAGTTTTGTGTCTTCTAACTCTGATGATGCTCTAGAGAACTAGCATAACCTCTTGCATGAAGTGTCTCTACAAAAATGCAGCTTTATTACACAGTCACTGTGTCGTGTTGCTACCGAAACCATTGAGTTTCCAATTTATGAAGAACTACCTGAGTTATCCAAGTTTCTTGTCGAATTCGAAGATAAGGTATCAGAACCACATCAGTTACTGGCATTGGAGGAAGCGCTGAAAGCTACTCTAGCATGCTGGTGGACGACCCATAAGAATTTGATCACTGGATGGTCACAGTGTGGAAGAATGATGACAGTTCGGTTTAGAGATGCAGAAGTGTACCATGTTGGATGGTAAGATGAGCGAAATAGTCCTAGTGATCATCTGATCGAGTGTCAGAGCTTGTGGGCAGTGCGACCAAAGGATGAGTGGGTCCATGCCTTTGTCCACACATTGGATCAAATGTTGTGATCTTGGTATGTTTCTACTGAGTTGTGTAAAGAGATCACTACCTCAAAGGAGTTGGCAGTTTTCTTCACTCACACCTTCAGTTCGTGGATGCTAATCTAGATGTTCACAGTGTCCTACAACTCATTCATGATGTTGTTTTGAAGGTAGTACTGGTCGCATATCCAACGAATCCACATACGCATTGTCATATGCAGTCTGTAATGTCCCAAATTTTACATTGGGTCACAATGGCCAAATCAAATTTTCCATATTCATGAAATTTGTCAAAGGGATGCTAAAAGTCAAATAATTGCCAGGTGGAAAATCACTTGTTTCCTAGCTTGGGGGTGGAAGCTTTGAGATTTGGAATAAGGGGGATAATAAATGATGTTTAAACATTAGAAGAGGATACATATTTAATAATGTATCTTATTAAATAAATACAAGAGAAAAATGAAATGGCTATGGAGAATGGAGACACATGGAGACTACAGGGCCCACTCAAGCTAGAATTCCTATGTTAAATGGCATCCTCCTTTTGTAATTTTGAATCTATGGGAAGCATAATGTTTTGGTATGGATTATGAGGTTAATATAATTGTCCATATACTTCATAGGTATAATTTGGGATGAATTGTATCTTACATGGGAGAGGAAGAGCCAAATGGGAATTTCGTGGACACTTGGCTAGATTCCCCTTACATTTATGACATCTATGACACCAATGATGGAGATTCTATGACAGTTATGACACAAGTCAGATCTAAAGGATGAAATACTGACATACTAACATGTCAGGACTGAATAGAGCATCTTATAGGTCGAATTTGGGAGTTGGAGAAGGCCAAGAGGCTCCTACTCAAGTTTGGGGGAAGAGGGAAGGTGAAGAGAGAGGCCACATGGCATAGCATGAGAAGCCACACCAATTCGACTTGGATTTGGTTTATGGATGGATTTGGAACCTTATAAAACTAATAATTTTTATAAAATACATGTATCATCCATGAGAATAAGATTTTTCTCTTTTGGGAAATTGTCATTTGTGAATTGTGAGAGCAAGTGGATGACTAGTTTTCTTGCTTAAGCCAATTTCGAGGGTGAAAGATTCCCATCCTAGTTATTGTTTGGAGAGGCCACTCAGGTGTTTCATGGAGCTTTAATGGAGTCTTATTTGTAGGTGTAAGCTACAGGAAATCATGTTGATTCTTCTATTGCAGCACTCTCTCTCAACTATTTCCAGTTTTCACACCATATTCATGCCAATGGAGGGATTGTGCTTTGGGTGAGCTATTGATCTCTTTGGGGAAGATCACAATGCCAATTATATTATGGGCTGATGTATATTATATTTATTTCATGTTCAGAAGACTCTCAGGTATAAATACCCAAAAAAATTCATGTAAAAATGTTGAACAATGAAGAAATAGTGTCGTTTCCCCACTATCTTGTTGTGAACCATTGTAATGCTGATGATTTAAAATTGGGAGAGAATTTCATTGTCCATTTCTTATTTTAATCAGTTCAATATTCACTTTTATTCATTCTCAGAAAGTTTCAAGTCTAAATTCCCAATATTTGTATGTCAAAATGACTTTTAATGAGCAAACAATGACCATTTCCACTCCATTTTGATATATGCCATGGTAATGCTTATTATTTCAAATGGAGGAATGTATCTCTAATAAATGTATGATGGATGGACTTTTATTAATGTGTATTTCAATTCTCATGTTCAGTACTAAGCATTGGAAGCCATTTTACTCATTTTTATTGCATTGGGAGAAGATTTGGTGCATTTTTCGCAAGGGTCGAAATTGTGACTTGGGAGTTGTTTTGGAAAGAGTCATAAAAGCCTGTATAAACTGAACCATAATGCATATGAGACTTTTAAAAGGTCCCTTACATATACCCAGCCTCTGTTTATAAATTCAAGTGACTTTGGGATCATTTGTGAAGCCATTTCCGACAATTACCCAGGGGGAATTAGAGCCCCGATTTGCTAGTAAAGGCTCCTACTTTGAACAGAACATTAAACAAGTTTACAGAAGTAATTGGGAGGTCACAAAACTACCATGAATATAATATTTAATTTATATTATCAGTCATGTACCTTCAGATAAAACTTGGAAGCATTTGGGTCAATTTGGAGGTCTAGACATAGAATGTTCACTCCCAAGTGACTCTGAAAAATATGAAGAGACATCACATGAGTATGAAGAAGTTTTTATTGAAAATACTGAAGATAATTTTGAGACACATGCTGCCTTGGAAATGAAACAAAGAGAATCTACTGATGGATGCTTGAACTATGAAGGAGTACCTACTGATGGGTGCTCACAACTCTATGTTGGTGACATAGAGATCAGATTTCAAAATATTGCTGCAAGCCAAAATTCCATTAAACATGAAAATGAAAACCTTGTAGTAGTTGAAGAAGAAACAAGATCAACTTCCCTGTCACCACTTGAGCTTCATGAAGTTGGTCCAAGCAAGAAGGAAGAAGATGAGGAGGTTCATTTGCAAGAGTCTCATTTTCTTGAAAGGTCCTTAAATATGAATGAAAATAAGATCCAAGAGGCCCTTAGCATACTCCATGACACTCAAGCATTGGTATAAAATTATTGTTGGAGAGTCTACTTCCTTGGAGGATCCATCCTTCCTCAAAGACATGGAGAATATCCAAAGAGCAATGTGCAACATCAAAGGTAATTTCATGTCTTTGATTTTTTATAGAAAAAATGTCATTGAGATTATTGAATGGTTACATGAATCCTACTTGAAGAATAATGAAGTTATTCATAAGCTCAAAATTCAAAATGAGAAACTTCTTGAAAAGTTGTAAGACACTTGTTTTTCCTCCTATGTTTCAGATTGTCAAATGGTAGATTGTTTGGAGGATTCTGATGACATGGTGGATCATGAGAAATTTGGAAATTTGAATGTACTTGATGTATTTGAAGATGTACTTGAAGAGATCCAAACACTTGATGTGGTTGAAGAGGAACTTGAATTGTCTCTTGATGAAGGGTATGCAATTTTCAAAGAAGAACATGCTTCCTCTACATTGGAACCAATCTATGACAAAGGTTTCACACTCTTGAAGGAGATGCATAATCCTACCCCTATGGATCCTTCACATTATGACAATTTTGCACTTACTGATCATTTGGGTGAGTTGGTTCTTTCTCCTACATCCTACACTTCTAAATTTTGCAGCAGTCATCCTAATGAAGTATGGGAGAAAGGTTTCTTTTTGATGGTGCCACATGAAGAGCATGGACATTATATTTCTCATTTTGATGATGGAATTATTAGAGAAACATATTATTTATATTTGCATCAGCATCCTTGTTTACATTATGATTATACACATCTACATGGGTGCACCTATGATGTTCATTTGAGTCACTTGAAGACTCATGGTTTTTATTGCTCAACACTTGGTTCATTTGATGTTGGAGGAACTTCATCCAAAACTTGGGTGAAGAGGGATATGATTGAGGAAAATTATTGTTGGAAGAAACATCCTCTGTTATTTCATGATGATATACATATTCATGGGTGTATTGACGAGACTTCTTTGAGACACTTGAAGTCTTTGTGTTTTATTTGCTCCTTATTTGGTTCATATTTTGGTGGAGGTTCTTAATTCACTTCTTGGATGAAAGAAAAAATGGATGATTATTATTTTAATGCATATTACATTCTTTTGGAGCAGCATTATAGGACAGGGGATCCTCACCTATGTCATTGGAGCATATTTGATTGGTCACTTGAAGCATGTATGCACTTGGCAAATGGTAGTCTACTCATTGGGAGGTATAAGCACTTTCATGATTTCTTGGTGAGGCACCTCATTGATGTACATTCTCATTATGTTGTTATATACTTTGATGATATATATTATGCACTCATGATGTTTGGAAGAATGCATACAAGAAAATGGTATCCAGTAATTCTCTTTCCAAATGGTATGGGTTGGAGAGCATTCTTAATTGTTGGAGTGCAATGCAAGCAATGGGACCCTGGGATAGTATTTAGTCCCATTTATTTCAAATTCTTTGGGAAACAAGAATTATGGGAGATGGATTCCACACTTAATAAATTGATGTTAATTAGATTAGTGCAGGAGCAAGTATGGTGGTTCCTCTTTGAAATTTGCATGAAATCTCAAAGACTCAAGGTGGGCAGCTCAGTGGCAACTTCAAAGAATCATACAAAAAGCAGGTTCTTCAATAACCATGTTTGAAATTGCTTGAGGACAAGCAATATTGGGAAGGGAGGGTTTGTAATGTCCCAAATTTTACATTGGGTCACAATGGCCAAATCACATTTTCCATATTCATGAAAGTTGTCAAAGGGATGCTAAAAGTCAAATAATTGCCAAGGTAGAAAATCACTAGTTTCCTAGGTTGGGGGTGGAAGCTTTGAGATTTTGAATAAGGGGGATAATAAATGATGTTTAAACATTAGAAGAGGATAAATATTTAATAATGTAGCTTATTAAATATATACAAGATAAAAATGAAATGGCTATGGAGAATGGAGACACATGGAGACTATGGGGCCCACTCAAGCTAGAATTCCTATGTTAAATGGCATCTTCCTCTTGTAATTTCGAATCTATGGGAAGCCTAATGTTTTGGTATGGATTATGAGGTTAATATAATTTTCCATATATACTTAATAGGTATAATTTGGGATGAATTGTAACTTACATGGAAGAGGAAGAGCCAAATGGGAATTTCGTGGACACTTGGCTAGATTCCACTTACATTTATGACATCTATGACACCAATGATGGAGATTATATAACGGTTATGACACAGCTCAGATATGAAGGATGAAATACTAACATAATGACATGTCAGGACTGGATATAGCATATTATAGGTATAATTTGGGAGTTGGAGAAGGCCAAGAGGCTCCTACTCAAATTTTGGGGAAGAGGGAAGGTGAAGAGAGAGGCCACATGGCATAGCATGAGCAGCCACACCAATTCGACTTGGATTTGGTTTATGGATGGATTTGGAAACTTAGAAGACTAATAATGTTTATAAAATACATGGATCATCCATGATAATAATCTTTTTCTCATTTGTGAAATTGTCATTTGTGAATTGTGAGAGCTAGTGGATGACTAGTTTTCTTGCTTAAGCCAATTTCGAGGGTCAAAGATTCCCATCCTAGTTGGTGTTTGGAAAGGAAACTCAAGTATTTTATGGAGATTTAATGGAGTCTTATTTTCAGGTGTAAGTTACAGGAAATCATGTGGATTCTTCTATTGCAACACTCTCTCTCAGCTATTTTCAGTTTTCACACCATATTCATGCAAATGGAGGGATTGCGCTTTGGGTGAGCTATTGATCTCTTTGGGGAATATTATAATGAAAATTATATTATTTTATGATGTATATGATATTTATTTCATTTTCATAATACTCTCAGGTCGAAATAACCAAAATAATTCATGTAAAAATGTTGAACAATGAAGAAATAGTGTCATTTCCCCACTATCTTGCTGTGAACCATTGCAATGCTGATGATTTCGAATTGGGAGAGAATTTATATGTCCATATATGATTGTAATAAGTTCCATATTATTTTTTATTAATTATTTAAAAGTTTCAAGTCGAAATTCCCAATATTTGTATGTCAAAATGACTTTTAAGGAGCAAACAATGACCATTCCCACTCTATTTTGATATATGCCATGGTAATGCTTATTATTTCGAATGGAGGAATGTATATATGATACATATATGATATATGTAATGTAATTAATATTTATTTCAAGTCTAATTTTCATTACTTAAGCATTGGAAGCCATTTTACTCATTTTTATTGCATTGGGAGAAGATTTGGTGCATTTTCCCGAAGGGTCGAAATTGTGACTTGGGAGTTGTTTTGGAAAGAGTCATAAAAGCCTCTATAAAATGAACCATGATGAATATGAGACTTTGAAAAGGTCCCTTACACATACCCATCCTATTTTCATAAATTCAAGTAACTTTTGGATCATTTTTGAAGCCATTTCCGGCAATTACCCAGGAAGAATTGGGGCCCCAATTTGCTAGTAAAGACTCTTACTTTGAACAGAACATTAAAAAAGTTTGAAGAAGTAATTGTGAGGTAAAAAAAAATACATGAGAATTATATTTAAGTTATATTATCAATCATGTACNGGGTCAATTTGGAGGTCTAGACATCAAAACTAGTCAAGAGCCAAAATTGTGAAAAAATTGGAAAATTGGGCATTTTAATAAAATTCCAAAATGGGGACATTACACAGTCCATGATGGAATGTTATAATGTGACTGGATGACCAGATGATGATGAAAATCTATGGAATATCAATATTCCAGAAACATAAAGAAGTCGGGATGTCAAAGCACCATATGTACCGACCGATCCCATGAATCAACCATTAAAGATAATAAAATTCAACATTGGGACAAAGGAGAACCCAAAATTTGCAAGTTTTGGGGACTAATGGGATGAAGAAATGATGGAAATTATCACATACCTGCTACATGAATTCCAATATTTGTTCCCTACAAATTTTTCTGAGATGAAGGGTATACTGGGCGATTTAGGAGAGATGAAGATCCCATTGAAGCCAGATGCGAAACCTGTAAGGCAACGACCCTATCGCTTGAATCTATGATACAAGGAGAGAGTAAAAGGTGATATTGATAGGATGTTGGATGCTGGAATGATTGAGCTAGTTTAAGAATTGGAATGGATCAATCCAATGGAAGTCCAAGAAAAAATACGGGTGAGGTTTGGATCTATGTTGACTGAGAAAATTAAATGATGCATGTATGCATGATCCATTTCCGAAACCATTCATCGATGAAGTTCTGGAAGGAGTAGGCGGTCATGAGATGTATTATTTCACAGAATGATTTTATGGCTATCACCAGATAAGTATCGCAAAATAGGATTGACACAAAACAACATTTGTTACTGAATGGGGTTGCTTTCAGTATACTGTGATGCCTTTTGGTTTGAAGAATGCACCTACGATATTTTCCTAGGTTGTTGTCACTGCATTCAAAGATTTCATTCAAAAGTTTTTGCAAGTATATATGGATGATTGGTGAGTGTATGGATTGATTAGAGACCATTTGGAGAACTTGCGAATGATGTTGGAGCGATGTCGACAGCATCATATCGCGTTGAAATCAAAGAAGTCTGTTTTCTGTGCACCATTTGGGATGCTGCTGGGTCACATTGTTTTCAAGAAAGAACTGTTGGTTGACCCTGTGAAGATTGCGCTTATTTTGAGCTTACCACCTCCTATGAATGTAAAGATGCTTAGAGCAACATTGGGGCACATAGGATATTATTTCAAGTTCATACAAGGGTATGTTGCAATCGTAGCACCAATGGAAAAGTTGTTGAAGAAAGATGCAACATTTATATGGAGTCAAGAGTGTCAAGGAAGTTTCTACACACTGAAATGTCTTCTGCACTGATATTAATTTTTTCGTATTGGGACAAGGAGTTCCATGTTCATGTGGATGCATTATCTGTTGCACTGGGAGTGGTGCTCGTGCAACCAAGAGAAGGAGATCTATATCACCCAATTTATTTTGCTAGTCGAAAGTTGTCACTCGAAGAGAAAAACTATACAACCACAGAGAGGGAAGGTCTGGCGATAGTATATGTGCTACATAAGTTTAGGAATTACCTATTGGGTGGTCATTTCAAGATGTTTACAGACCATTCTGCTTTGAAGTGCCTAGTCAATAATCCTGTTTTGGGGGGGAAGATATGCCACTGGCTACTTTTTCAGGAGTTTTATTTTGAGATCATTGTGAAGACAGGTCAGTTGAATGCTGGCCCTAATCATTTATCTCATATTGAGATAGGAGAAGAGCCAAAAAACATTGAATATGGACTGTCAAATGCATAGTTGTTCAGAATTGACATGGATGATGACTACTATGATCAAATCATTCAATTTTTTGCGACAGGAACCGCACCGGAGGACCTTACAATAAGTCAGAAGAAGCAGTTGGTTGTTAAGGCCTCGGATTTCCAATTGATCGCAGGAAAACTATATGAGATCTTGTGATGATGTGTCCTACTAGATGAATAATGATAGATCTTAGCAAAGGCACATGTGGAAGTTTCTAGTGGAAAATATGGAGGTCGAGATACTACACAAAAGGTGATTCGCACATGGATATAGTGGCCCACTCTTCATAACGATGTGACATATTATGCATGGAGTTGCTATGTCTGTCGACGAACTGGAAAACCATCAAGGAGGGATGAGATGTGACCAGTACCTCAGGTGACATTACATCCATTTGATAAATTGGTTGTGGACTTCATGGGACCAATCAACCCACCTGGGAAGCGAACTGGTGCACGGTATACTATTACAACGACATATGATTTGACAAGATGGGCGGAGGCTAGACCGGTCGTAGATTGCACCACTGTGACAACAACAAGATTCTTATTTGGAAACATTGTGATGTGGTTTGGATGTCCAAGGATATTGATGAGCGACCAGGGAATTCACTTCATCAATTGCATGATAAGAACACTGACAGAGGAGCTACAGATACAACATAAGAAGAGTACCCCATATCATCCTCAAGCGAACAAGACAGTAAAAAAATTCAACAAAATATTGGGGCATGTGCTTACAAAGGTATGTAATGCAAACTGTGATGACTGGGACTTGAAGATTCCAGAATTCTTGTGGGAATATCGCACCACTTGAAAGAGATTGATGGGGCAGACACCATTCAAGTTGGTGTACGGGAAAGAGGCAGTCATGCCTATGGAGTACATTGTTCTGAGTCTGAGCATTACTACAACAATATGCATGGACGATGAAGCAGCATTGGAAGAACAACTAAACTAGTTAGTTCATCTTGAGGAAGAACTCTTTGTTGCGGGTTTTCATCAGCGCGTTGAGAAGGATCAACAGAAGGCTTGGCATGATCGCCACATAAAGAATAAAGAGTTTCAACAAGAATATTTGGTGTTGTTATATGATAGCAAGTTCATGAAACATCTAGGTAAGTTACAAATGCACTGGTTAGGCCAATATCTTGTGAATTTCATCAATTCAAGAGGTGCAGTTCAATTGAAATAGTTAAATGGAGCGATGCTACCAAAACTAGTGAATGGTAGCAGGTTGAATCCCTATAGGACGAGCCCAAAACCGTGCGATGCTTGAGGCACCGTGCATTGAATATATATATATAGGTAGTATGATGGATGGAAGGATGGTGCACCAAGAAGACATGGATGCACAAGAGTAGGAGTCAATAGCACACTTAGGGGGTCATGCTACGACAACCATAGGGTTGTGCCCATGGTCAAATTAGCAATAAATAAAGACAGTTAAAAGAATTTAATTGGTGGCGCTTGTTGATGTGATGCACATTTATAGTTGATCCGACCATTGGATTGACAAAATTGTCGATGGATTTGGGTCATTAATGATGGATTCATTCATGATGGTCGTTATATCGCCTTAATGCTATACGAAGGAGCTCGATGCGGGTAAAAAATTCCATTGTGCATATTTGCGTTGAGTTGAAGAGTTGTAGAATTTGAGCTAATTTGAAAAGTTGTAGAGAGAATCATTGAGTGAATTCAAGTGAATTGTGTGAGTTTCCAAGTCTAGAAAGGGTGCATGAATGTTAAAACCTTGTGGGGTATTGGTGCGGTATGCAGAGTAACCAAAACACCATAGAGATCTCAAACAAACGGGATTCACCAATAAGTCTGGTCACTATCATGGAAGAAGTTGCCAATATGCCAGTTGGATCTTCGTTAGTGCCGAAGAGGAATATAAAGGGGAAGAAGCCTAGCTCTCTGGTACCATAGAATAGATAGACCAAAGCATCTATAAGGGCGCAAGGAGAAGAAATCATGCAGATAGGGCGTAGGGTCAGCAACTCGAGCAGAGGTGTCTGTTAAGGACATCCCTAGGTATATACCTCCTAGTTGGCCTGGTGCAAAGGCCAAGAAGCCCACTAAAAATCAGAAATACTAGATAAGGATGTCGGTGATACCACAAGGAATGGTATGCACTTCTGACATCATGCATGCGCTGATGCAGATGAAGTATGAAGACCATGACTTTCTCGCACTAGAGGATGTTGCGAATGGGCCATATATTCCAATGGTAGTAGTTGAAGGTGGGCTGGACACACGGGCTTGACATGCGGGATGGACAGAGTCAAGTTGTTAGGTATAATCAACATGTTGCACTTTGGGTAGTCGACTGAAGTAAATGCATGGGTGAAGCAGCTTTTGGCGTGCTTCCATGGTTGGTTTTTGTGGTTGGATAAGCCAGTTGAAGTCACAATGGCATTGATTTTAGAGATAACGAGGCCTCCCAAATATGGGCCAGACCCCTCGCAATATTTACAAAGAAAGAACAATGAAAAGAAGACGTCGGTGACACTGAAGAATCGCTATGCTTTAGAGCGCGATGGGCGGGCGTATCGCATTGATAGTATCAACGACCGCACGGTGTGCATCAGCGCAAGGATTTTGTCTAGTAAGGTGGTAAGGAAGAACTGCCTTGTCCAATGTAATTCAGGGGTGGTTTCATGTGTTGAGCTATGTGCGTAAGGCGTACAAGTGAACTGGTCACTTTTCCTTATGAACCAGTTGGCGGAAGACGCGGTGGCCGTGTAGGTGGGTGAAAGACCATTCACCTACAGTTGGTTACTTATCTTGATCGTGTTAATGGCCTGGATGGATCCTGATGAATACCAATGCATGGACATAAAATAAGTAGAAGTATGTAAGGGTGCCTGATATTAGAATCTATGGTGGATAAAAGAAATAGAAAGATTGACAGATTATGCAATCCAATTTTGGATCTATCAGGAAGCACTGTAGGCGGTAGTGATGAAAATTACAAGACTATCTGAGGAATCTACAACAAAGTATCAAAGGATCACGTAGTTTTTCCATTAGACCACATGACATTCACGTCCAAGAGCAACATGACCCAGACAAGCAATGGTTGTCGATGCAGTACAAAGTGTCAGATACAGAGTTGGAAGCCATGGTCAATGATTGGCCTACAGAATGGCGTGAACCAGTCAATTTGGAAGAAATATCAAAGGGACCCCCAGCGGATGCACCTATTGAACTAGTACAAAAGGATTACCAATGAAGTCAACATGATTCCGATGAGAAATCATTGACATAAACACCTATTGACCCAAAAGCACAACGCATATTCAATGAACTAAGAACAAAGAAGTGCATGGAGCAAGGTGCAAGTAGTAGCACTGCATCAGCATTAGAGGCGCAGTTGAATCGGCTTGTCAAGGCCATTACAGATGCAACTGATGCAGCAGTAAAGGAAATGACGAAGTCTTCGCAGGAAGGATTCACAGAGGTAAGAACAAAACTAGTTTCTTTGTACAATGTCATTTTGAAGAGAGCACCATAGGAAGGAGAAAATGTGTAGGAGTTCACATCAATCAACACTAATTCACGGGTTAAGAATGTCCAAATTCCCCCGACTGCAATTGATGCCAGAAGAGAGGACTTGAATACCTCGCTGCAGCAGTTGCAGAACATATCACTGGATATCAGCGCGTTCTCCACAAAGATGTTGGTACACATGCAACGTGTCGCTAACCAGGAACTGGAAGACAGACAAAAAGAAGTCAATGATCAATTCATGCGATCGTAGGAGAAAGAGGAGCAAGTGCAAAAAGAAGTTGCTAAATTGAAGCAAGCAAAGGAGAAGTTGATAAAATAAATAGCACAGGATATTGAGGCACTCAAGAAAGCACAAGTGGATTTGCGGGTGAAGAATGGTGAGGAGACCATGTAGCTGAAAAAGGAAACATATCATCTTGTTGTTGAGAAGGCAGATCTCTTTGACAGCCAAGCCATGTTGGAAATGGTAGTTATGGATTCTTGTCAGTATGTCTTGGAGAGCATCGCAGAGCTGGATGCAATGGAAAGAGCGCAATTACTCATGGTCATTATTTCCAAATTGCAAAGTGCGAAAAGTATTTTGGAGGATCTGATGCACCTAGCCACACCACTAAAGCAAATAGCAGCACGAAAAAGAGAAATTGAAGATCTAGAAATATAGCTCAACAAGATGGAGTAGGATACCAATAAAGTGACAGACATGACCACGCAGGTCTAGGGAAGCGTAGTCCATGATGAACAGTTAGCACAACTAACCACATAGTTGCAGGAAGTAGAAGGAAAGTTGGCAACCCTAAATATGTTGCTGAGAACGATGTCATTGATGGTTTAGGTCACACGATCAACAGAGATGAAGGAGTTTCAGAAATGCATGGGGAAGGCACAGGAACATCATCAAAAGTGCACTGAATAGCTAGATGAGTTCCAAGACATCGACGTGCAGCTTTCTGGAAAAGTACTTGCTGCGTTGCAGGAAGCACAAGAAGGAAAAAATGAGATGGCTGAGAAAATGGTTGAAGACCGAGTCACACATGATCTAACAGCGATACAGGAAATAACAGATAGAGTTAAAGCATAAATGAAGGAGATTACTCAGCAGTATGCAGATTTCAAGATCAAAATTAATGAGTACACCATGTCCAGTTAGCGTGGCTCCAGGGCAAGCCACAAGATTATGTTGAGGTCCTGTTGGCAAGGGGTTTAGATACATTAATTATGCAGCATCCGTGATGCTGCACAAGCTCAAAGACACCATGAAAGTAAAAGATGGTATGCAAGGCGGAAACTGAATATTTTATGTAATTTTGTGTCACATTTTGTAGTTTTGGACCATATTTTGTGGATATTGGTCATTATTTTGTAGAATCGGTTAAAGATTAGTTAGAAAGTTGTCTAAGTGGACCTTGAACGTAAAGGTGCAAGCCTATAAGTAGATGAATAATTGTAAGTGTGAATAGAGTTGGATGGGAAGAATATGATCTTAGTGAAGAATATCTTTTGAGTATCTGACTGAGATTTGTCGATCTGCGAATTGTGATTTTTGAGCAGAAGTAATATGACAAGGAAGAATTTGATCTAAATCACTATGTCTTTCTATTTTACTGTTTTATTATTTCCTGTGACCCTATGAAGAATGCTATGTGAATGTGCAACATGAATATATGATGCAATGTTTCCCTGTTCCACATGATGCTATTTTGTTAGCTCTGTTTTCGCATCAATATGTTTATTGCAATTCTGATTGAATGATGCAATATGTCGAGGAATGATAATGAATGGTGCATAATTCAAGTGCTCTGTTAATGTTGCGCTAAATATGATAAGTCGGTGTCACATTATTCTCCCCTATTATGTAGAAACTTGGTTCCATTAGATCTCCCTTGAACATATTGGGTGAGACTTCATCCATTCTGCAGGTGTTGTTGGACAGGGTAAAACCTGTATGGGTCAGTGCTTAGGGAGATCGCAGTGGTTTGGTTGTCAACAAAGTGGGAACCCCTGTCGACTAGTTTTGTTGGTTGGGTTTGTGTCAACACATATTCATAGTCCAAATATACCTATGAGATGTCATGTGTGATTTTGTAAGGCATCCTTCCTATCCCTAGATTACTAGAGGCTTTAGTCAGGGAATAAGGCTATAGTTTCCTCCCCTGACCATGTCCACAGCCTTGAGATGCATGCCTAGTTCTCAACAAATGATGATGGCATGCATACCCCCATTAAGATTCAAAGGATTCACTTTCAACATCATGTGTGGTGGTTAACGGCATCAATTTTGGCCTTAAATGGTTAACAACTTCCTTTAAGGCCTAAGGATCAACTGTTTCCCCCCACCCATGTCAAGGGGCCTAATATATGTACTTAGTGCTAAAAATGTTCTAATGGAACTAGTATCCCCATTTCAAGGTAAATGATACCATGGAAGCCTCTATTGAGGTTGTTCAACACATCATTCTTGGATCTAGATGGCTAGAAGCATCTTCTAGAGGCTAAGGCCTAGGTTTCCTCCCCTTACTATGTCTGAGGTCCCAAGACAAATACATAGGACTTAGAAACCCTTAATGGTTCCCATATCCCCATTTAAAACAAAAATGTCAACTTGAGAGGTCATTTATGGTGATTCAAGGTACATCGTTCATGGACCTTGAGCACCCATCATCCTCTCACCTAGATTGAGATTGCAGCTTGTATAAAAGCACCCATCATCCTTCTTCGGATTATGGCCAACTTGGACATAAACAAACACATTACCACAATCCAGTAAAACAACCTATTGATCATGATCACCAACAACAGACTTCATTTCAACCAAGAAAATCACCAATTAAAAAATGCACACATCAACACATGCAAATTAAAAAAACTCACACATCAACACGCTCAATTTAAGAATAGGTCAAGAAACCCAAACTGGCTGGTAATCAATCTTTTCAACACAGAACTTAATTCCTCTTCCCGAACACTTCTTGAGAAAGGTCTCGATTTTGATATTGCCCCTAAAAAGATTCATGTTGAAGATATCATTTGTAGCATAGAAGAAAGCATTAAACATCTTCCAGAAAATGAAGCCAAGATGGTACGACAGAACTGTTCTTGCACTTTAAGGAGAGCTAAACCACCAAAAACTAACATCTCCAATGAAGAATATACGACCCTCAAGGAACTCAGAAAGAATGATCAAATTGTCATCTTGAAGGCAGATAAAGGTGGAGCCAATGTTATCCTCAATAAAGAAGACTATGTAGCAAAGATGAAAACCCATTTGGATCTTAGTGGATGCTATAAAAAACTCCATAAGAATCCTCTCTGTCGCATTACAAAAGAAGTTATCGAGACCATTAAGAAATCATCCATAGATGACGTAATAAAAAAAAACTCCTTACTTCTAATCCGTTGATCCCTAGGATATATGGGATTCCCAAGATCCACAAACAAAGTGTTCCACTTCAGCCCATAGTAGACACCATAGGCTCCCCTACCTATAGGCTTGCCAAATACCTTGCAAACAAATTAAAGCCCTTAGTAGAAAACACAAGTTCCTTTGTCAAATATTCCTCATTCTTTGTTGAGAAAATAAAAAACCGACATTTGGATGAGAATGAGCTTCTCCTAAGCCTGGACGTTGTATCCCTCTTCACAATGATTCCCATAGGCAAGGCAATAAAAGTCATTGAGAACCTTACTAACCATGAAATAGTTGAGTTAGTAAGCTTATGTCTTAAATCCACCTTTTTTCAGCTTTCAAGGAGAGCTTTATGAACAAATGTGTGGGGTAGCCATGGGCTCTCCTCTCTCACCGATAATAGCCAACCTCTTCATGGAAAAATTCAAACAAAAATCTCTATCCATAGCACAATTAAAACTTGAGTGGTGGTCAAGGTATGTGGATGACACATTCTTAATTTGGGCACACAGAAGGGATGAGCTGGGTAAATTCATGGATGACCTTAATAAACAATCTGACTCCATTAAATTTACAATGGAGTTGGAAGAAAGTAATTGCATACCTTTTCTTGATACACGAATTATCAAGAAACAAAATTGGGACGTATCTCATAAGGTGCACAGAAAGAAAACCCACAGTGAGCAATACCTTCATGGTATTTCACATCATCATCCACAACTAAAAATGGGAGTTATGAATACCTTGATCACCAGAGCCATTAAGATTTCTGATACAAAACACCTTGAAGCTGAGAAAGAACACTTGCATAATGTGTTCTCAAGTAATGGCTATGACTCAAACCAAATCAGGAGGCCTTTTTCCAAAACCGAAAAATCTAGACGTCTCAAGGAAAAGAAGGTAGGTGACCACAAGGATTTTGTTCCTTACATTCAAGGTGTGACGGACAGGATTGCAAAACACTTGAAGAAGAAGAGTACCGAAACTGTGTTCTCACCCCTAAACAACATCAGAAAGCTCCTAAAAACATTTAAAGACCCCATTGACCCTTCCTTTAGAAAGGGTGTTTACATGATTCCATGTGAATTCGGGAAGGCCTATATCGGTGAAACAGGGAGATCCATCAAAACAAGAGTGAAAGAACACTGCGCAGACATCTGGGTGAACAAAACACAGAAATCGGCTTTATCCCAACACTCCCATGGAACAAAACACCTAATTAGGATAGAAGACATGAAAGTGCTTGCTCACGTTAATAATTGGTCCTTGAGAAGGATCATGGAGGCTATAGAAATAGTAAAACACCCCCACTGTTTGAATAGGGATGATGGCCTAACCATCAACAGGTTGTGGCTCCCTAACCTTTCTCAATTAAGCCAAACAAACTAATTAATCTCCTGATTAACAAAACCTAAAAAGTTTTTTGAACTGTTAGTTTCAACCTTAGAACCCTTATTAAAACTTTTATTAAATTTAAACCTTTATTAAAATTTAATTAAAATTAAAATTTAATTAAAAAGTAAATACGTTAAAGATTATCGACTTTAACTAAATAAAAATTTAATAAAACTTAAAAAACTAGCTTAAAATATTAAAAACTAAACTTAAGATTTATACCAAGTATAACTTTATACTGAGTATAACTCTACATAACAATTGTATGAAAACTTTTAATTATTTAATTATAAATTAATTAAATACTTTCTTAGGTTCCTAAACCTAACAATTTTTTAAAAAACATTTAAAATTAATAAAAAAAAATTAATTTGATAAAATTAAAAAAATCAATGGATCCTTAATAACTGTTTAATTATTTTTAAAAAACCTTATAATAGAGGACTATAAACATTAATTAAATTAAAAAAAAATAATATCTTAATTAAAATTAAAAAACATTATATTATATTATAACATTACATTATAAAACATTATAAAACATTATATTATAACATTATATTACATTTTGACATTATATTAAATTGCAAACATTATTTTATAACATTTTATAAACAATAATTAAAATTAAATTAAAATAAAACATTTCATTAACTCAATTAAAAAAAATTACAATTTTACAACAAAATTATAAAAACTTCATTAAACCCTAGCTGTCGGCTTCCTATGACTGATCTATATTTATATAAAGTAAGATCCATTGATCATCTCAGGCATCGATAATGTCCTGAAGATGAGCCAAGGATAGCTCGAAACGTCGACAATATACCTTTACTTACCGCAAATTCTCCATAAGATGCCATTAAATTTAAACCAGTTAATCAAAATGAACACAAATCAACTAATCTAACACAATAAGAATTAATTATTAAAAAGAGACTTCTCAAACAAAAATGCATGCATCACAAATTAAAATACAAACCCTAATTTAAATTTAAACACAAATATGGAGTTCACTTAATTCTAACATAATTTTCTCTTACTAAATTATCTATACATAATCTATGGCACTCTTAATTACAGTTTTAAATGGTATAGCCTCCATAAATAATATTGTTAATTTGTTATTATTTATGATACTTCATTTTAAAAAAGTAATTGATATTTAGTAAATTTGAGTACGGTAAATTATATATTCTAATTGAAAAATAGATATAATAGAAACAATATAATACAAGAGCCATGAAGTGGAAACGTCTCCAACCTTGCAAATGGCAAGAAGCAATGACACATTTAG
Source organism: Pseudotsuga menziesii (assembly GCA_001517045.1). Classification (NCBI taxonomy): domain Eukaryota; kingdom Viridiplantae; phylum Streptophyta; class Pinopsida; order Pinales; family Pinaceae; genus Pseudotsuga; species Pseudotsuga menziesii. The sequence goes on along the minus strand of LPNX011025221.1, from coordinate 510,003 downwards.
TTGGTTGGAGCATTTTGCAATAAAGCAATTAATATAATGTTTCTATAGAATTCTTATTTACAATGCATAACTATAACATTAATGTTCTTTAGAGATTTATATGCATTGAGGGTGAATCTTCGTTTTCTATGAAGAAGAATATATAAAAATACTTTTCTTGATAGAAATGCATATCATTTAGAACAAAATGAATGGTCGTAGTCCTTGGGATCCCTCATCAAACTATTGGCATTAAAGGGTGAGTGCAAGCTAACGATGGTCTCTTTTTACACATTAGATGCAACATAACTAAAAAACAAATATCCTTAAACTTACATGGGTTTTTTGTCATATCTACATAATGAATCTTCCTTCTAGAAAACAAATATGAAATGTAAGAGATTGAAAATGTTCACAACTAACTTAATTTTGATTTTTCTAGCATTGACATTTTATATTTTCAGCAGATGATAATGTATATATCCATGTTAGTGCAAACTTTGAGTTCCTAAATGATGGAATAAATATATGAAAATTGGAAAACATGTAGATAACAAATATTATTAGTGCGACACTATTTTTTCAAAATAAAATTAGTAATTTTAAATATTTTTTAAAATTATCTAAGTGAGCAAACCTTGAAATTAGTACACCAACAATTAGTGCAACTTTTCAAGGTCTTAATGTAATGACGATGGATTGGAATTTTTTTAGCATGTAGAGTTCAGTGTCTAGTAGTGCGCACGTAGTGCGACATGTAATTTTTTATGAAATGGTTGAGAAAAGAAAAAGGTTGGCATAAAGATTATTGATATTCTAAAAATATAGTTGCATCTAAAAGGTCGACCAACTTCATGCACTCTTATAGATGGATGAACACCAAATTAGATGCAAGAACTGTAAACTTAAATGTCCTTATTCATTCAATTACTATCAGGATTTTATCTCTACAAAATATTTCATAGATTCCTCCAAATTTCCATTTTGAGAATCTTCACACTATGAAAAGTGCAAGCTGAAATGAATGCAAGATAACACTATGAATCAAATAATTCTAGACCCTGTACCTATAATAAGATTCCAAATTACAACTTTCACATTATTGTATCTAATTATGGAGAGATTTGAGTGAACGCATAAAAAAATGAGTCTATCAGCATATATTTTAGCTACTCAATTCGTACTCCTTTAGGTTTCCCTAGTACCTTTTTATTTTTAATGAATGCAAGATATAATTTACGCACATTAAATAAGTATAATTCTAATTTTGTCTTCATCATATAATTCTTGATTTGGAGAAGTAAACTAGAGTCCTTTACTTAGTTTAGTTAGTGGATTCTGCTGCTAGTACGACAAAATAAATTTCAGGCATTTTAACAAACCAAAAAGACAAGAGCAATAAGGAGAATAATACAACCTATGGATATATTGGACAAGGTCAAATTGTGTAGCAAGTGCAAAAGATTTGATTTGATTCCAAAGATAATTTTATGGTTTCTAATATGGAATAAAGGTTCATTTCCTTAGCCTTTCAAAATAAGAATCTCATATGTGACCATTAATCATAGGGATTCATTTTGAGGGACCATGGTCCTTAACCTACAACAATAGTTTTTTTTATGTCTTGTTGTGTATGAAGAAACAATAAATGTGTGATTCTTTTTAAGAAATATTTTAATTGAATGTCATCTTTTTTAGCTTAATTTCTCGAAGTTGACTGAACGAAGTATTGGTTGCTAATGATTGTTTTCACATTCTATGCTTTAAAGAAGAAATGTAGTTGTGTACATGACCATGTGGACATAAATATCAAATCCGTGAATCAATGGTTAATTCCCGTAGAAGTATCTAAAATTTTTATGTTTTGTAATGACTGAGTCATACATTTTGGCAATCTTACTCATCACTTTCTTGTAGAAGGAGGGTTTGGTAATTCAATGCGCCAAATTTCATATATATATTTTCATTTTCTATTTTCTTTGACATTGGTCTAAAATCCACATGTTTCCTTCAAGAGAGAAAAATTTAGGTCCAACTTTGTTTCAGATGCCATTGAGTCCATAGTATACTAAACCCTTACTTTAGTTGATAAATATGTAGGGATTTCTAGAGATATTATTTTTGGAAAAGAACCTCGTAGTCACATTGAATAACAAAAAAGTGGTATGCCCTAATTCGGCACCTAAACAATTCAGCATCATACCAATGATCCAACTACATTCATCGTGTTGGCACAAATGAGATCATTAATTAAATTCAATGCTTCTAATTAGGATGAAGATACTATTTATTTTTAATGACGTAATACCATGATTTAGTTCATGATATGGAGAAAAAAACTTCATTGTGAACAAATGCTTGAGTAAATAATTTGTAGATGAAAGGAAGAGATATTGAGAAAATTTGCAAAATATACAAAACTTGAAGGCTAATGACCTCTCTTTTCTTGATAAAAAAATAGAATAGACCGAAAACATGGTTTTTCTTTTACTAGGGGAATTAGCGACTGGGCTGGGATGGTACCCTTTGGTGTCTCACACCCGCCCACAAGATATGGGGCACATGTAAACCCAAATGGGATTGATCTCGTGACCTCCTTTACCCTGGCTATTTTATTTTACTATAGTTAAAAGCCTACAAAGAAATGACTAATTCTTTAAATAAGAGGGGATTCATTCTAGAAGATGGAAATGAAACAGTTAAAATCCAAACACCTTTTTCTAATAAAATCATTCAACATATCACATTGATAACATAGATAATGTCTAAGTAAGTATAGTATGCCAAGAGGACATTGAAATTTAGAATGTAGTTATTATCCTGCATGGTCAACATAAGAAAATCAAGAGATAAAGATGCATGGATTTATAGTGGTAAAACATTAATGATGTGTTGCAAAAAACCATTTTTTAATTATTATTATTTTAATCTCCAAACTTTAGGATAATGTCCCTATAAGATTCCTTAAGCATCAGGATGAGATTTGTACTATATCACATTAATTCTGTGAATTTATATTCTCTCTATCGATCCCAATATATCGAGGAAGCCTTAAGTTCATTTCTTTTGTAAAACACAAGAAACTACATGTGAAATATTGTCAACTATAAATGAACTAGAAAGCGTTATGATGGGAATGACGGGTCAATGTAGAACCTTGTCTAAGATGATTTGATGAATCTAATTGGTGATTAAGGATCATTGAGACCTTGTTGTAGGTAGGGGTTTTAGCACTATAAGTCCTCATATTTGTATCTGTTGTATTGTATCTCTTCACTTGATTTACATGAATCGTTCATGTTTTCACAAAAAAATTGATGTAAGAAAAAAAAAACTAACAACTATGTATATGTAATCAACATATATTTTTCATATTCATTTGGGAAATGACATTGTTGAAGTTCTATAAATGTGGGAAGGTTACATTTTTTCTCTACCTGTCCACACAACTGCTGGAAAATATTTACACTAACACTAGAGTAAAAGACCAAAGAAAAACATCAAACATTCAAATAGATAAATACTAAAAAAAAATAACATTCAATCATTAAAGGAAGGAAGGAGAAAAGACAACAAAATATTTAGTGGAAGTTCATATATTAATGATACAACAAGTAGAAAAACCTTTCTAGACCCTCGATGGCCTATAAAATTCATGGAATTTCTCAACTTTAAATCTAACATTCAATGCTCAAGGAATATGCATAGGACCATGTACCAAAACATCAAAGTTGCAACTGAAAGGAACAAAGAAGCCATAAAGTCAAATACTTCTATTTGCAATTGTTAAAGGGCCAAGCAATATGGGTTGTACACTGTTTCAAATACAATGCCAGAAAGAGAGATTCTAATCTTATATGCCAACTGGGCATTTTTTTTTAATAAGTCAACAATGGCCAATATCATAACATCAATAAGTTGCAACGTAGTAAATTTTGCATTGTAAATGCTGAGAAGATTTTTTTTGTCAAAATAAATAAACAATTTCTATAATTTTAGATTAATCTCTAAACTCTTACAAATGAGAAAGCAGCACAAGAAGGCCTACTTCATAAACTCAAAAATATTTGTGACAATGTGTTTCTTTTTGTGTTAAAACACCAAAGAATGCTTAAAATAGGCTATAGAGACATCAGAACATTGGAAGAAGGTCATAAACTAGACATAAGACAATCTAATTGGAAAATCATCCTCACCAAAACAGTGCCTCTAATATTGGTTATGATCATAGGGGAATTTGTTGCAGAGGATGAAATTAATGAAAAATTATGAATCAATTTCCTAGTCATATTTATGTGACCAACAAGCTATCAAAATAGTCAATTTTTGAGAGAATATTATAGCCTTAATATTCTAGGTTCAAAGGCTAACAAATTGCATAGTTTCCATATTTCTTCAAGTTTTTCTACTATTCGATTCTATTAGTGGTAGGAAAAATGGCTCATTTGAGGTGTTTGGTTAATTCATGGGACATTTGTATATATCCAAGGGGAAATGTTTGAACCTAACTAGGTATGTTAGGAAAATTTTCTAAATCTTCAGTGCAAGTGTGATCAAGCAAGGAATGATTACAAATTACCATAAAATATAGGTTGAAAAATGCATTGAATGTTGTTGGACTCAAGGAACTATTATCACAAGTGTAGTTTTCTTTAAGGTTCATGTTTCATTGCATTTAGAAAAGTTGGAAAATATAGTAAGCAGTTTTTCACTATATAAGTATTTAATGAATAAATGCACAAGAAATGGAATGGGTGGGATTTGCAAACCCAATAAATATATGCATTCCATACACAATGAATTCTAGAGAGATAATTGTACAAGAAAAAGAGTCTAGGAAATGTTTTCATGTGTGTGCTGATATATAGGAAGGGGGATGTGATGTACCCAAATCAAAATATGGGCACACCAAATCAACACTCAGCCAAAGTATCTATTCTATGATAACACTTTTATTTACCAAAGCTAATAACCACAAAGGACTTGGAACAATAACCCCTCCAGTTTGATTCGTTTAGTCTTGGGACTCCGATCGCCAATGCTAAGAAAGATTAGTTGTTAGTGATGGAAGATGCCGATACCGTGGCAACATTCAAATATTAACCACTGTGACAAGTGTTAGGATCATCATGAAGGTGAATCATGGCGGTTTCTTGTAGAAGTGAGGCAATAATGATAGCAAACCTTAATGAGACAAAGGCGTTTCAAATCATGTTTTTTCCTGAAATGCACGTAGAGCAGGTGGACATCGTGGAGAAAAATTAGTACTTGAAAATCAGAATTTTGAAACAGAGTAAAATTGGGGTTTTAGGGAGCGGTCGTTTGGAGTGTCAAAATAGTCAGAGAAGATTGGGGCATGCAATTCGACACCTGACAGACAGTAGTAGTTATTAGTTAGTTTGAAAAGTAATTCCATTTTGTATAATGATAAAATTTATATTGAATAGTTCGATAGATAACTTGAAAAGTAGTTAGGGTTGAGTTATGCAATTGTTTTTGAAAGAACAGGATAAATGTAAGTTTGAAAGAGGACAAATGGTTCATTTTTTGCTGACAAGGGGAGGCTATCAGGCTTTGTTTATGAGCTAAGTGTAAATAATCTTATGTGTTTTTGATGACTGAACTATGAAATATATGCACTATATGCCCTTTTGATTATTTACCGGTTTCATTTCTAATTTGTGTTAATTACTCAGTTAGTATATTCATTTCCTGTTTAATGCTTTTATGCTTGAAATGCTTGCTAACTGTGGGTGAAACTCAGTATTGTGTTTATTATGTTGGATTATGGTTTATATGTTATACATCTCAGTCATTCAAATGCTTATGATTTAGTGTTTGCTTTGGTCTTATGAATGTTTTCCCTCTTGTCTTCAAACTGTTCAACCAAAACCCTATAAAAAAACCTATTTTACTTTATTGTGTTTATTGAGATTGTGTTGGCTTGTTCTTTCGTAGTCTGAGAACAATTTTTGGCACAAACATCTTTGGCGCCGTTGCTGGGGACGAAGTTGAAAACCTATTTTCCCCGGGATACTTATCATTTCACTGGTTTTGAGAGGTGAACTTAAACCAGGAAATCTTAAATACTACTTTTCACCAGTATTTCATAGTGGCTACTAAGGAATTTGGAACAAGAAACAGACCTAGTTTACCATTGCACCTGGGTGTCTCAGACCCAGAGAAAATTCTAAAAGAAGCTAGGAAAATTAGGAGATCACAATAATCCCCAGCTTTATGCAGCCCTTATTAATTTGACCTACTGTCACCCTTTCCACTTTCCGAGGAGGAAAAACAAAATCTATCTTGACAAATCGATTGGCGACTCCACTAGTTCAATATGCAGAGGTCAAAGCCATGGAAGCCATTCTGGCTCGAAGGTTTACACCTTTCAATTTTTTCGATGTTCCAGGTTTTCCAAATCCAGTACCTAGTATGGATGTTTGGGGATATTATCTTCCACGGTTTAGAGAAAGCAAAGAGGATAATCCTTCAGATCACCTTATCAAATTTCATCAATATATGGTTCAGTTAAATATACAACATGAAGATGTGCTCATGAAGATGTTCATGTATTCACTCGAGCAAGATGCACGAGAATGGTATTTTTCTCTTCCCGCTGCTAGCATTTCCTCACTGAAAGAATTCCATACATGTTTTTGGAAACATTGTAAGTATATGTTCTTAGATGAATTCTTTTTTAAAGATTGTTGTGAGCAGGATGATTTTTATAATACAATTTTTGATTCAAAAAATCATGATGATAAGTATAATCAAGGATTCAGAACATATCATGAAGAAGTTGTAGTTTCAGAATTTGTTGAAGATGAAGAGGTAACATTTTTAGATACTGTTGTGAAGGAATAATTCCATGATCATTACGATAATCAAGTTGTTGTTTTAAGTCAGGTTGAATATTATTCTAGTGATGAGATCAGCAGAGATAGTTTGGAATATTCTCATAATGATTTCAACAGTCTTAATAATCATTTGAATGCTAATCCTGTTGAAGATCAATCTCTTGTTCAACAAACTATTGGAAATCATTGTTGTGTTAAAAATCAGCCTTGTAATGAAGAAAAACACGAACCTTCAGCATCATCTTTTGAAATTTCTCAAAATGCTCCTTGTTATGATGAAGAGATTGGGGTTTCAGGACAAGAATTCTGTGATGAATTATATTCTAGTCCTTTTTGTTTTGATATTAAAATTGATGAAAGTCAGGCTGTTGACATTTTTAACGTTATATCAGAAGTTTCTTATATTCATGGTTATGATAAATCTGTTGTTCAAAACCATTATTAAGATGCTCTAATTTTTTATAAATATGATGATGAAATTGAAAAGAAAGACCCAAAAATGTGTGAGGTGTGTGATATGGCACAATCTGATCAGTAGATTCAGGAATACATTCAGTCCATTATCCTTGAACAACCGGATCCAATGTATGATAGTTATCCATTTGAAGACAGTGTGGAAAAGGAGGTTCAGCTTGTTGACATTATTAATGATACTGTTCAAAAAATTCTGGAGCAAATTCAGGCTGATCCTGATGTCTTTTATTGCCAATGCCTGCTTGATATTCATGGAATAAAATATTCTTGTGGACAACCTATCTTTTTCATAGAACATGAAGAGGTAACTTTTGGAAATTTTTATGATCCAATGGCAGATTATTTAGAGTCAACACTAAATTATAAATATGTTATCTTAGAGACATCATTTGATGAAAGTGAGTACAAGTTGCTAGATCTTTACTCTTCATGTTTTCCAATATTTCTGATTATACATATATTTGGAGTTGGAAGCAAGTTTTGGTGGGTTGATGAAATTTTTGCCTGGTTACATTGGAAATGGGATTACAATTTAATTCAGTAAATGGAAGGTTCCTCAAATACTTTTACAGTATTTGAAGGAAAGAGATTTGAATCTCATTGTATATACCAGTGTGTGAATAGCAGAATAAGGACTCCATAGCCCAATGGATGTTTTGCAGAATAGTAGGTAGCAACACAGAAGGCACTAGTCTACAAGTTCTTGAAGCCTCATATGGAGGAATTCATCCCGCAACAGGAGCCAGATGTTAGGTCATGTTTTTGTTTTCCATCTTTTAATACTTTTGTTTATGTTTTGGAGTTTGGTTTTACTCTTTTCCTTTAGCTTTCATGTTATTTGATTTTTTAGTTTATTTTTACAAGTTTTGGTTTGATTTCATAATCAAAGGGCTTATATGGATTAAAAAGTCTAAAAAATAACATAAAAGTTTAATTAGGACTCCTAAACCAAGTTTAAACCTATATCATGAAATTAATTTTTGAAAATAATTAACTTGAATTTTTTTGTAGCGCAAGCCAAAAACAAATGCACACAGGCGCTACAAAAAAGTCGCACAAGTTAAAAAAATCATCATTCAACGTTTCGGAGAATTAGTTCTCTATGTCACCGACACTATGGCAGCATAGTGGTTTAAAGTGCCGATCAGAGATTTAGTTATCTAAAGCGTCGACACTGCGGCAACATAGTGGTTTAAAGTGCTGAATGGAGATTTAGTTGTTTAAAGCACCGATAAGATAGTTTATAGATATTTCGATCGTCGATTGCGAAGCTAGTGGTTTATGTCGCCGACACTACGGTAGCATAGTGGTTTAAAGCTCTGATTAAATAGTTGATAAAGCTTTCGATCGCCAATCCCGAAGCTAATGGTTTAAAGATAGTTGCTAAAGCTTCTTATCACCGATCGTGAAGCTAGTGGTCTAAAGTGATGACATTGTGGCAACATAGTGTCTTGAGGTTTCGATGCATTAGAGATTATTGCTTTCGATCGCCGACAAGTTAGTAATGGGAAGTGCTGATTCGTTCAGTCTTGGGGATTTGATTGCCGATGCTAAGAAATATTAGTTGTTAGTGATGGAAGATGCTAATACCATGGCAACATTCAAATATTAATCATTGTGACAAGTGTCAGTGTCATCATGAAGGTGAATCATGGCGGTTTCTTGCAGAAGTGAGGCAATAATGATAGCAGACCATAATGAGACAAAGGTGTTACAAATCACATTTTTTCCTGAAATGCACATAGAGCAGGTGGATATCATGGCAAAAAATCAGTACTTGAAAATCAGAATTTTGAAACAGAGTAAAATTAGGGTTTTGGGAAGCGGTCATTTGGAGTGTCAAAACGGTCAGAGATGATTGGGGCATGCAGTTCGATACCTGATAGAAAGGAGTAGTTATTAGTTAGTTTTAAAAGTAATTGCATTTTGTATAATGATAAATTTTATATCGAATAGTTCGATAGATAACTTGAAAAGTAGTTAGGGTTGAGTTATGCAACTGTTTTTTAAAGAACTGGATAAATGTAAGTCTGAAAGAGGACAAATGGTTTGATTTTTGCTGACAAGGGGAGGCTATCAGGCTTTTTTTATGAGCTAAGTGTAAAGAATCTTATGTGTTTTTGATGACTGAACTATGAAATATATGCACTATATTCCCTTTTGATTATTGACTAGTTTCATTTCTAATTTGTGTTAATTACTCAGTTGGTATATTCATTTCCCGTTTAATGTTTTTGTGCTTGAAATGCTTGCTAACTATGGGTGAAACTCAGTATTGTGTTTATTCTATTGGATTATGGTTTATATGTTATACATCTCAGTCATTCAAATGCTCATGATTTAGTGTTTGCTTTGGTCTTATGAATGTTTTCCATATTGTCTTCAAATTGTTCAACCAAAACCCTATAAAAAACCCTATTTTACTTGATTTTGTTTATTGAGATTGTGTTCACTTGTTCTTTTGTAGTCTGAGAACAATTTCTGGCACAAACACCTCCCTTAATCATAATTTTTACCGTTTCACAATTGGACCATATTTTACTTGGATTTATATATTTTTTCCTTATAATTGTTTTTCCCATTTTAATAGAAAGGCATACTTAAGCTAAGTCCAAAATCCCAAATAAATTTAATTATTATTTTGAAATTTGGATTGGGAATTTTACCCTTAAATGTGTCCCAACTTTTCCCATTAATATTTAATTTTAACCTTAGGACAAAGTACTTAGGAAAATCATCAACATTTTCCATGTCCTACATAATTTTTCAATAAAATTACCTACTAGGTGACTTAGGCCAAAACACCATAGCAAACAAATGGGAACATGGCAGTCCTCCCCTCCTAAGATTTCTTGTCCTAGAGCAATGAATAAACCATAGGAAAATACCCTCACATCCACCACCACATCCAACTACACCAAAGACAATACATGCATACATTAACTGAAGGAAGTGATATCCATATGCACTTGCAAACCAACTATCATGGAGATTCATCATCAATAATCAAGAGAATAATATCACTCATAATCCTCAACACATGGAGAATCATGAATGAACATAGAAAGTGTGCTATCCATATGCATCTTTCAAATCCCCAACTACCACTTGATAATCATCCTCTCAAAACATAGCTCCATCTGCTCCATTGTCATACCATGCATATAGTGAAGACTAAGTACATATGCCAAGATCCCAAGTGATCCTAAATAATACAGGGTGAAAAATACATCCGCTCATGCAATTCATAAGAGTCACATGGAATCTCATAGTACATCCTACAATAAAATCATAAGTTCATCCCAAATATTGTCTCATGTGAAGGAAACTCCCCTAATGTTCTGCAAAAATGGACCCATGAAGAGAATATTGCTTCATCAATCCAATGACCCAACCATTGCTCCAAGTGACATTAATATAAGTGAGGAAGATACCAGGTTCCCATTGCTTGCACACCTTTCTATTGCATATCACCATCAATAATAAAGCTACATGCAATGGGATTCCAAGGTCCCAATGCTTGTGCTCTCTATCAATGAGTAGTTCCAATACAAGCAAAAATGCCAAGTGTGGGATGCAAAAGATCCTCCAATATAATTCATCAAAGAGTGGAATTCCAAGATCCCATAACTGGCACATTCCATTAATACATAGTGGTACAAAACAATACATCATGGATAGAGATGCCAGGATCCCAATTTCTACTATGCATTCTCCCATACATCATAATCATACATATAGATACATAAAAGTACATAAAAACATCATACAAATGTACATCAAGAAGGTGCCTCATCAAAGAACAATGAAAGTTATTTTCCATCCAAGAAAGTAGACCACCATTTTTCAATTGCATGCAAGCATTAAGTAACCAATCAAAATTTCTCCAATGACATTGGTGAGGGTCCCATGTCCAATAATTATGCTCCAATAAAGTGTGGGGGGTTTCATAAAGTGCTCCCATGTGTGCTTTCACCCAGACATTGGATGAAGAAACTCTCCCATAAAGTGAATTACATAGTGAGAAATAAGAATAATAAGTATCATATATACTATCAGAATTTTAAATCCTTGATGGTAGAAATAATTCTATAAACAAGCTAAGGATCTAGGCACACAATTAACCTCACAGAGAATTGCAGAGAATTAGCATAAGGAGAGAAGAATAATAATCATGAACACACATTAGGAATGACCAATTAATGATGATTGGTAATATTACATAGGTAATACATCCTTATAAATGAAAATAGAGTTGCTACAAGAAAACTCATGCTAGCTCATAAAGCAAGCTTACTAAATATGATAAACCCCCATAGGCGAATAAAGCAGTTTCCTAATTAGACCAAGAGATCAATACTTATCTAAGGCATGAGTTAGTAATGATGTGTAAAGCAAAAATATTGATAATCATGGAATCTAGAGAGAAAATGATGGAGGATGAGTTGGCCACAAAAGATAGCAGTTGCCTAGTTGACTAACTTTACCATATCCACAGAAAAGTAGGAATAAAGCAGTCTAAGGAAAAATCTGTAGGAAAGTGCAGTTGTTAATTTTGGCAGTCAATAAAGTGGATAGGATCAAACCAAAATCAAGATAAAATCACGCCTGGGGTATATATGGCAAGTGTTGACTATGTGGTGCAAGTGGATGCCAACTATCTAGAATAGTGGGTAGGAAATTAATCCAATAATGGTTAAATATTTTATCCCAAGTATTAAGTGGTTTTATTATATGCCAACACCCCCCCTTAAGTCTGAATTTATGATGATATCTCTAAAATAATTAGAAATGTAGATGCATATAGGGCCCAACAACAAGGCTATGGTTACCCTTTTACAATTTGTCTTATCCAAAGAACTGAGGAAAGAGGCAAAACCACATGGGGAAAATCCTCCCTTGAGAAACTACATGGAAGGAAAACCAAAAATGCTAAACTATTGGTTTTGGTGTTGCTCAAAACTAAATGTTGATGTCTGTAGGAATATTCTTCTTGGGAAGAAGAGAAATATGCTCACCTAGATAAAAAAACATAAACAATTGCAAGATGTAAACTGGGACCATGTAGAACAACTGAGATCCAATTATGAGTAAGCATGACTAAAGGATATTGAGAGTTGTAATCAGATCCAAGATAATGTGATGACTTTAACTTCGAACCAATAGAGATGAAATTTTATCCAGATAGGTGAAATAAGTGTCTAAGCAAATGCATAAGATCTCCAACTTCATTTACACTGAGAAGAGGTGGGAAAGTGATCATGTAGGAAAAAAGAGAAGGCTTAGGATTAGGGAGTGAAAATGTAGAGCCTCCATAGATTGATCTAGCTTCCAAGGTATCCAAAGGAACACATACTAGCACATCAGTAGACTCGTGAGAAGAAAATATATCAAATTCTAGAGCATAAACTGATAAAGAATCCTTTGTGGTAGAAGTATGTAAGGAGGAAAGCTAGTGGTGTTAAAAATATTCAAGAAGGTGCTAAGAATGAGTCCCAAGAACAAAGGAGGAGTTGAAAAAGTGTATGGGATCAAGTATGGTGAGTTGTATAACACAAATAGGACTTGATCTAGCTAAGAAAGCATCCAATAATACACTGAGTTGCACACCTTCAAGAAAAGAGGTATGCAAAAAGTGTGAAACGTATAGCATATGGATCTCAAAATCCATGATAGAAGACATAAAGAACATTGAATCTGTGAGAGAATCACCACCAATGGAAATTAAATATCCATTAGTCACTTCTTATTCATCATTAGCATCATAAGAATATGAATTGGTATCTTCAACTTCAAGAGATACAAAAAAATATGGCTCTTCAACATTTTCTTCTTAATAGAAAGAGGGAGCATTTAAATCAAAGAAAATAGTAGCAACGGGAACTGCATGAGAGACTTCTTCATCATGAAAAAATTCACTAGATACTGTAGAGGCTGAGACATCTTGAGAGAGAGAAATAATTGAGGAGCTAGAGGCGCTCTCCAAATAGCTAGAAGAATCCTCATTGTGCTTTCCCAAACTCTATCCAATGTTGTCCATAGATCCTCTGGGTATTTATCATAATCAATAAGGTAGCGCATGCATGGAGAAATAACTAGACACATAGCTCCAAAATATTTATCATAGTCATTCATCCAATCACTTAGCTATTCACAAGACTATTCACCCACTCCGATAGATATCTCATATATATTTTGTCTCTTTAGAGATGAAATCATCTTCAATTTCCACTCTGAATAGCTTGTGAATGGAGCAATAAGAGGAACTGATACTCTTGAATCCATTTGAATTTATACCTGAAAAATAAACTTGCAAATTTGAAAAGAAGGATTAATTAATGAGCTCTCAAAGCTTTGATATCATGTAGATATTTGATATCCTAGGCTCTGATACCATGTCAGAATTATAAATCCTTGATGGCAGTAAGAATTCTATAAACAAACGAAGGATCTAAACACACAATTAACCTCACTGAGAATTGCAGAGAAATACAATAAGGAGAAAAGAAGAAGAATCATGAACACACATTAGGAATGATAAATGAATTATTACTGGTATTATTATATAAGTAATACATCCATATAAAGGAAACTAGATTTCTAGGAAACAACTCATGCTAGCTCATAAACAAGGCTTAATAAATATGATAAGCCCCAATAGGTGAATAAAGCAGTTTCCTAATTAGACCAAGAGCTTACGAATTAGCTAAGGAATGAGTGATTGATGATGTGTAAAGGAAAAAGATTTCTAATCATGGAATATGGAGAGAAAATCATGCAGGATGAGTTGTCCACAAAAGATAGCACTTTCCTAGTTGACTAGCTTTACCTTATCCACATAAAATAAGGAATAAAGAATTCTAAGGAAGAATCTTCAGGAAAGCGTAGTTGCTAATTTTGAAAGTCAATAAAGTGGACATGATTAAACTAGAATCAGGATCAAAGCGCTACTGGAATATATATGTAAAGTGTTGACTATGTGGTGCAATTGGATGCCAACTATCTAGGCTAGTGGATAGGAAATTAATCAAATAATGATTCCATATTTTATCCTAAGTATTAAGTGGGTTTATTATATCCAAACATGTGTATCCATGAATGTGTGTGTCATTAAGAAATAACAAAGGATATTTCTTCCAATAATAATTTTCTCCAATCATATATGTCTCCACCCAAGTATTAGATGAAGTTCCTCCAACATCAAACGAACTAAGCAAAGAACAAAAAAATAATGAGTCTTCAAGAGAGACAAGTCAAAATCATATGTGCATCAGTGTATGAGAGAGTCATAAAATGAGATAAATGGATGATTATGCTGCAAAATAGAATGTGGGGAACTCATTGTAGAATCATCATGTAGAGCAGGAGTCTCATACTCCTCATATGGCACCAATAAAAAGAAACCCCCCACCCAAATTTATTTTGGATGTATGTTACAAGATATGCAAGGGTAGGAAGTAGGAGAATGAACCAACACACCCAAATGATAAGAGGGTATGAAATTTTCATCATATGAAGGGGCCATATAGGTAGGATAATGTACCTCCCTCAAAAGTGTGAAACTTCACTCATAGATTGGTTCCAAGGAAATGGAGTCATGCACTTCTTCAAAAAGTGTGTAACCCTCATCAAGAGGAAACTCAAGTTCCTCTTCCACCACAACAAGTTATTGGATCTCATCAAGATCATCTGAAAACACATCAATCAAATTCAAATAACCGTGTTTCTCATGATCCATCATGTCATGAGAATCCTCTAAGTAATATACCATATGACAATATAAAACATAGGAGGAAGAACAAGTATCTTGCAAACTCTCAAGGAGTTGCTCATTTTGAATTTTTATTGTATGAATATCCTCATTATTCTTCAAGTATGAATCATGTAAATATTTCTTAATCTCAACCAAATTGTGTCTATCAAAAATAAAAAGACATGAAATTACCTTTGATGGTGCACATTGCTCTTTGAATCTTCTCCATGTCTTCGAGGAATGACGTCTTCTCCAATGAAAACATTTTTGAACAAGAATTCGACACCAATTCCTAAGTGTCATGGAGTATGCTAAGGGAATCATAGATCTTACTATAATTCATCTTGATTGACCCTTCAAAATGGGCAAACCCACGAAAAGAATCCTTATCTTCCTCCAACATATGATCGACCTCATGAAGCTCTAGTGGTGATGATGAGGATGAACATGGTTCATCATCAAATACTACAAGGTATTCATTCAAATGGATACTTGTACTTGTAATAGGATATTACTACTACATTTATATGTCACCAACATATAAAGGTAGACTCCCATCAGTATAAGTCTCACTTAGGAACCCAATAGTAGGCACCTATAAAGAACTTAAGTAGCCTTCAGTAGTTACTCCACTTGAGAATCCATCAGTAAATACTCGTAGATCCATGTCTATATTAGAATGCACCTCTAGATTATATTCAATGTTTCTTCTCTTATGAGATAGCACAACTTGCTTCCTCATGCACCACTTCCTAGGCACTTGTGCTCTTGTCTTCTTGATGATTTATTTTCCAATTATGGTGGATGGCGTTGGGGAAAAATCCACTTTGGTGTCCCTCTCTTCTTCGTATTTATTTTCGTCTTCTTCTTTCCCTGGAGTAGCATACTAACTTGGTCCCTCTCTTGATGGTTTCCTGGAGCAAAAAAAAAATCTCATCTACACCTTGGTTCCTAAATACATACTCATAATATATATATTCCTTGAAGGTCAGTGCTGCACAAATATCCTCACCCAATGCTAGATACTCTTGGTAGCAACGAGGTATGTTTTTACATGATTCTATTACCCTTCCCATTTTTTTATTATCCATTTTTTGCTCATATTCTTTTGTTGGCAGGGGAGGAAGTAAAGTGGGCATAGTGGGTCAATTGTGAAACCAAAACATGTTTGCAAACTTGAAGATATATTCTGCAATATTTCTTCAACTGAGAGTTTTTATTATCCACAGGTGCAGAGGACCATGCTTTGAAACCAATGTGATGTGCCCAAATCAAAATATGGGCACACAAAATCAAAAACATCCTAAGTTTCTAATATGTAATACCACTGTGATGTTACAAAGCTAATAACCACAAAGGACTCAACACATTAACCCCAAAGTGTCAAGAAAGACACAAATGCAAGGAAGGAAGAAAAAGGATACTTTAGTTTCAAGAATCCTTTACACAATGTATTAGGTCCATTTATTTTTCAAAATCATATACTATTGAAGTCTACTCCAAGGCTACTTGGGTACACTGGCATATGCAAACTAGATCCTCCCACTGGCATATTCCATATAGGTTGGAATATCTGGAACTAAAGGAAGGGTTATGGAAATAGTGTCTAGTTTTTATTATTATAGGTTATGTAGTAATAATTTCTGCAAAATACTGCAGAGTTTGATTTAGTATATTGGACCTCCGAAAGTGATATTTCCCAATCTAGGACTATGCGCTCACCTAGTTTCCAACTTGACTCAAATGAAAGTAAAGGATACCAAATTATTGATATGAAGGAATGGTTGGGTCCAATTTTTAATTATATAACTTTATAATTTTACATAATTCAATTTGGAAGCACATAGATCAAGATATACCATTTCTACCAAAACTAGTCAAAATAGGTTGTACATTGAGCAAGGATACATTAAATTATGAACATGAGACCAAAACGTGTGGAATCAAAGATGAATATTTATTATTAAAGTAATTCATAGGGTCCAATTACATCATAAATGGATTTACACATCCCAATTTTCCCAATATATATTCCACAACACCAAATGCTTCACACTACCCTCTAAAACACGTAAAATGAGTAATACTAGCAACATGTAGCATATGTTTTGTTGCCACCACACATATATGATAAATAAGACTGTAAATAATTATAGAAATACTCAATGAATGAAACTTATTGCTTCAATCCTGAATCACATGTACATAGGGGCACATATCCCTATGGCATGCAAGGGACACATCACCTGAGCACCAAAATTTGCTCAAGCAAACTCTCAATATAATCTCAAACAAAATACAACACAACCTTTTGAAGTGAAATTCATGCTATTAAAATAGTTTCATAGAGACTTAAAATCCATGGTAAAATATCATGGGAACAATAAAACCATGCTCCTTAATCCATTTTGACCAAGTTTTCCCACTTAGCCAATGCCATGGGAAAATACCAAGAAGAAACCATGGAGAAATTAAAAACTATTAACCATGCATGAGGTGGTTATTAATGGTCCATAATTGTCCCAATACATCCATAAGTGTGCCCTCTATCCTCCTTGACCATTTCCTTCCTTTTTCCAACCACTTTTACCGCTTCTTTCCCCTAATTACACTTAGTTTCCTTGTTTTAAGGAAATGCCATTTTTTATGGGAGGACATTCCCACTTGCCTCCAAAATTACCCTTAGGATTGGTAAAACATTAATTCACCTCCATTATAATCATTTTTCCCCTTTCATACTTGGACCATATTTTACTTGGCTTTAGATATTTTTTTCCTTCAAAAACAATCCCCACTTTAATACAAAGGCATACTTTGCTAAGTCCAAATTCCCAAATAAATTTAACTATACTTTTGAACTTTGGATTGGGAATTTTACCCTTCAATGTGTCCCAACTTATCCCATTCATATAAAAATTTAAACTTAGGACAAAATAGTTAGGAAAATCAACAACCTTTTCCACCTCCTAGATAATTATTCAATAAAATTGCCTAGGTGACTTAGGCCAAACATCATAGCGAAAAATTGGGAATATGACAGGGTATTTCAAGGAAACATAGGTGAGATGGACTAAAAAATTCCAAGATAGATGGAAAAAAATAGCACTCTTTAATTCATGGGTCTTGAGCCACATGTTAAGCCAAACAATATCTGAAAATTAAGGACTGAGATCATGGCTTAGAGGTAAGTAATGGTATTTGTGTGATATGCCAAAAGAAGGAAACATTCAAACAAGTCTTTTGGGGTTGTTAAGTGGCTCGATATTTGTGGATTTTTTTTTAACAGAAACTATAAAAGGTTTGATATTAAATAGGCTGTGCAAAACCATACATTACATAAAAGAAATCACTGAGAGTTCTTGCTATTCAAAAAAGGAGAAAACAAAACTGGTCCAAAAGGATGACCATAGAACGCTACACAGAGTTTTTACATAGCTTCTAAGGACTGAGTTAGTATATACCCTGATAGGTTGCTGATTAAGGAACAGACAAAGAAACATAAAATATAAAAACCATTAAAAGTTGCTTGGGTGCTTCATTGGCTGAACAACCGATTCCTCCTCCATAGGATGAGCTGCTACTGCAGGATTTTTGTTTGCCTGACTGCCTTGGTTCATGTTTACCAAATGTTGGAGGTCTTCTTGAATTATGTCCACCTTGCCCATGATTTATTTGAGATTCATCTCTGTATGATCAATCCTTGAGTCGTGGTTGCTTATCTGATAAGAGGTGTAACTAACCACCTCCCCCATATTCTTTACTTCTTGGGCAATTTCCTTGTTGTCCATAATGCCAATAGCCATCATTTCATACAAACGCCTGAGATTTTTCTTCAAATATGCAAGACCGGCGTTTTCATTTGCTTGGTCTATTCTACCTTGTCTGGGATTAGGAATGACAAGAGATAATCTGGAGAAATTACTATGGAGATCCCTTACTGCACCTTCAAGCTCTTGAGCCTACTCACCACAAGAGAAACCACCAAGAACATAGTTGAGAGTGCTAAATTCATGCAGGAGAGAGTCACATTCTTTCTTGCTTCGACAGGAGAGAGTATCGACCACTCCTTCCTTCCACCCATAGAAGTTACATCTAAAAATCGAATTGATACCTACTATGAAAGACTGACCATCAATGGGAATACTGAGCCCAACACAAGAGTTCAAATGCCACAGAGGACCACCGGCTTGGGGAGAGAAGTAGCAGGTAAATAAAGTGTCTATAGCCAACCTTACTTGACAAAAACCCTATTAAGAGGCAAAGACTCCCACAGAATCCCCTGAAATATGCCCTCGTCTACACCTGAAATGATATCTAGTAGAGTCCTCTCCAAAGAAAACACAGAGCGAGAGGAGAGCACACCATTACCAAATGGAGCTTGGGGGTGAGGAAATATTCGTGAGGAAGACATAATGAAGAGGTTGAAGAGACCTGAAGCATGCGAGCTATAGGAGCATTTATTTTGAGGGAGATGGTTCATAAAAGTGCCTAGGATCGAGGAGAGGCCTGTGAGGAGAGGGAACCATGTGGCAACGAGTAGGAGAGCTAAAGGACGACGCGTTAAAGTCTTAGATCCTTCACAAAGATCCATGATAATGGTTTAATGCAACGAAATTCAAGTCTTGTATCCCACAAGCTCATTAGGGAATGGATTTGGGGTGTATGCCTAAACCATTAAGGCAATAGTGACCTTGGGGTAGGGAGGCCCCTTCATTAGCCAAGGCATCAGCTACAGCATTATTTGTACGAAGGATGTGGTAGAACTCATAGTGTTTAGATAGGAGAGGGGTTATTTTATCATATAGCCATCTACACTTTATAGATCCGGTGGTGTATCCATTGAGCATTTTATATATGACATGTCTCAAGTCTCCAAATATCGCTATCCTAGAGAGATCAGTGTTAGCTAGGATTTCCATTCCCTGTAGGAGATCCAACCACTCAGCCTCGTTGTTGGTCCTATGGCCAAGACCCCAAGAAAAGGTTTGTTCAATTTGTCCTCTGAGATCCAGAAATCCCCGCCGCACCTGCCACCCCTCGATATTTGTGGATATTATGTCGTGAGGAATATGAAAATTTTTCAAATTTCATATGGGGAATTTTATTTAAATATTACTTAGATGATAAAGTTCAAATACAATGATCATTTATAGGAGAGATACAAATTCTCTTGAGTTTGGTGTTAAGGCGGTAATGTTGAGCTTGGTTAGCTCTGCAAGAAAGTATAGCAAGTTAGTTTCTTTATTTTCCAATGTAATATTGTTTTCAAGAGAAAGAAGGAAATTCAGGAAACATAGAAATTAAGAGAATACAACAACACACTCAAAATAGTAGAAAAAATGTAGAGAACAATATGCAGGAGAATTTGTATGAAGGAAAAATTAGATTATGTTTATAAATTTGGCAAGCGCTACAGGTCTATGGTATCGAAACATAAATGATAAGGTCTAAAAATTGTGGAAAATATGACTTAACACATTGCACCAAACAATATACAACATTAACCTCTATTTGGTTGTATTTGATTTTGCAGCAACGAAAAAGAGAAAAAAATATCCCATGGATGTAGCATCTATTGAAGTTCTAAAACAAATTTTCTTTTTTCCCTATGCAACAAAAAGTGATTCTTTGTAGTGCTTTGTTCAACACTAGAAGAATATTATTTTCAATTTTTTGACACTTTCAATACTGAAAGAATATTCTTTTCAATTTGTTGGCACTTTCGATACTGAAGTAATTGTTGTTGTAGCAACTTTTGCAGCCCTCTATTCCTATGCATATTGGATAGATTATGGTCAAACCAATCAGGAAAAATGTAATAATACATTGATTTTCAAATGTGTAAAAAAGGCAGTTTTCAACATATCAATTAAGCAGTGGTAGGAACATAATAGAAGTATGTGGGAAAAATATTATAGATGCATCGTATGTATTGCATATGCACACAACTATATCAATGTCATAATTTAATAGAATGAAAAATTGTAACTTAGACTTATTGAAGGTAAATTGCATTTTCTATTTATAGACATATCTAAATGCAATTTTTTTTAAAGTTTAAAAAATAGAAAGGTATCAGGGACAATATATTTTGAAATTGTAAGCAAAAAAAATGTTTGTTAATAATTAGGTTTTTTTAATCTACAAAGTATGAATCTAAACCAGTGTCAAGGAAAAAAATACTTAGTCATGATTGTGCAAAGATCATTCATTGAAATGAAATAAATCATTGTCAAGGGAATCTAACTCTAAAATTATTGAGATAAGAATTCCTAACATTAGCACTGAATGAAATCTAGAGGAAAATAAATTTGTAACAACAACAATATGAAAGGCGATTTGTTGAAAGCAAACATTCTTGGAAGAATTATTATAGAATTTAGTGAACAAATATATTGTTGGAAATGGTATATTTTGCAAGAGACAAAATATTGAGTTTGTGTACCTAGTGTTAAAAGTTTCTTCATGCCAATGATTATATTGTACTCCACCAACATGAATAGTCCTTCCTAACATAATTTGTGTGAGTTGTAAGCCACTGTCGAAACACTTTTTGAGTAATATTTATAAGAAACAGTGGCAACATCTGGGAAACATTCTTTGAGAAATGAGCCATGCATGTTGTACTCTATGAAGGCGCATTCTATTTCTAAGTTTCTTTATAGATTGTGATGATACATAGTTGTCATTTCATGTTTGCAGTAGACACATAGAAGAGAGTTTGGAACCATTAGATAGTTACATTCAGTGCATATACATTGAATTGGTGGTGCAAATTAATTTTTATCAATAAGTATTCCATGTATATGCATGAATTGAAACTGAATTAGATATCAGTATTGTTGTAACAAAGACAAAGAAACAATTTTTTTTCCCTTCCAATAGCAGTTGAAAATCGTTATAAGCACTTTTTATGTATGTGTGTTTTTTCCAGTTGGGAGCAGTGACCATTCAAAGGTCTAAAACTAAAAACAAGTCAGTTTCTAAAATTGTGGAATTTTTTTGTGTCTAAGCAATGGAATACAAGGTATTACTAGAGCTACGCAGAAAAGCTTTTATCAAAATGATTTGTTCCTATCTACATTTTTGTGTTCTTTTTTTTCATTTGCATTTATTACCATAGTTGGAGCTATATGCAAGGGAGTGCATTATTTGATGTCTATTACGAAATCAAGGGTGAACAACTAGAAATAGAAAAACATAAGTGATGTTTCTATCTCACATGTGTTATTAATTCGATGACTGGAAGAAATTTTTTAATTGTATAGTCATCATTTAAATGATCAATTAATGTCACTTGAGAAGTTTTTATCATATGGATTCCCCTAGGACCATTTCTAATTTTTTTTTGAATAGATAGAGAGGTACATTTTCAACTGCAAGCTTCTCTTGTACTTACAGGAAAATATCTGTGTAAGCTTGATTGATTTGAAGATGACAAAGAAGAAGAGATAGATGATCATAGTTGTACGCAAGATGGGAGTAGTGAAATATAAGTAAGGGATAATTTTATAGTTGCATGGTCATTTGTTGTCTCCCCATCCTTGATATAGAAATTAAATTGCTTGTTGTTATACTAGCATGTTGTTGGAGACATCT
>LPNX011025221.1:469444-487006 GCA_001517045.1 Pseudotsuga menziesii | reverse complement strand
ATCTATATCCTAGGAATGAGTTATTTCTGATTCTGGGTTCATCTAGAATTAGTATGCAGGACCTTATAGCAGATTCTGTTTTTTTTGCTTTTTCTGCTTTTTCTGCTTTTTTTTGCTTTATCCTGCTTTTCTATGGATAAGATAAAAGCTAGTCAACTAGGAAACTGGGTGCTTTTGTTTCCAACCCATCCTCCATTAGTTTTTCTCCATTTTCTAGGATTAGCATGTTACTTCCATCTCCTTGACAACTCACTCGTTCTTTTTCCAACTCATGAGGTCCTTGATAGATTTAGCAAGTGCTTTATCCACCTATGGGGGTTTGCTATATTTGGGTAAGTCAGCCTTTTTGAGCTTTATGAGTTGTTTCCATACAATTCGACTTTCCTATGAGGGAATATCTATTTATGTACTCTATTATTCATAATTATTCAATGGAAGGATACACACCAATATTCATCTCTTCATTCATGTGATTCAGTCTCTTTTCTTCTCTCTTATTTTCCTGTGTATGCTTGTGAGAATTCTTAGTAGCAAGATCTATTTCCTGTGCTTCTTCTTAGCATCATTGCACATAGCATTGATCTATTATTTCTACAGAATTGGAGTCAACAAGGCACCTCCACCAACTTCTGATGGTCAGTTCAGCTTCAGTTAACTTCATCAGGGTTCATTGGAGTCATGCAGGACTAGCACTTGATGGTTGGATTGCTATGACATGTGTTTGATCTCCTTCAGTTGAGATTCAGTCATTTATTGCACTCTGACTTCAGTTAGGGTTTGGTGAGTCAATTAGGGTTTTAGTCAAGTGGTTAATTGAGTGAGATTGCATGGCAAAGAGTTAGTTAAGCTAGACTCACTCATTGAATTCGAATTGTCCCTTAGGTATTCGAATTATTCATGGAGTTAAGCCATTGTTCAACATGGAAATTGTAACCCTTTATTGTTTATTGAATATACAGAGAGGAAACCATTTTTGGTTCCAGTTATTTTCCAATTCATGAGTATTTGTTAATTATTCTTTGATGATTTTGATTCCTAGTTCCTAGATCATGTGCAAGAATTAATATGGTATCAGAGCCTACGACGGAACAAAGATAAATATCTCAAGAACAATATTTTTGACAGATTTCTCCATGAAATTTGAGCAATATCTCAAAAATCCATCCCTGCACCAGAAGCCAAGGCTTACCACTTAATACCCCAAGTAAAGAACTTGTTGATCAAGCTTGCTTGATTGACTATGCTGGGTGTGATGAAAGCCTAAATGTGCAAGTTGTCCGACCTTATGGTTCCCCTTTTGTTTTGATTTGCAGGTCTTAACATGTACAACTTCGAATGGGCTCATCAATCCCTCTTCTCACCCCATTCACAAGCTATTCGAAATGGAAGTTGAAGATGATTGCATCTCTGAAGAGACAAGGTCTTTATGAGGTGTCTATTGGACTTGGAAGAGAGTCTTATGAGAATGAGAATGAATGGATAAATGACAATGATAGAGCCATTGGAACAATATGTCTGGCCCTTGATGATAGCTTGTACTACCTTAATCTTGGTTCTACTGAATACCCAAAGGATCTCTGGACAAAATTGGACAGAACCTTTGGCAAGCACAATGAGGATTATAATAGTGCTTTGGAGATCACAGCCAGCACCACAAGAGTTCTTTACTCAAAAGTCTCAGCCTCTACTCTCTCTAATGAATTTGTTCAAGATGAAGATGAAGCAGAATCTTCTACACATTCAATTCGAATTGAAGAAAGTCTCCATGAAGTGACTCCTTCTCCTGATGCTCCTGAAGTTCATGAGATCTCTGATATCTCATCTTCTCATATTGCTGAAACAGAAGAAGACATTCGAATCTCTGATATTGAAGAAAAATTCTGCAGCACTTCCATGCAAACATTCATCGGTGATTTTCCTTTGAACTCTGTGCAAAATTTACCAGTAATTGCTTCCGAAAGTGAGGAGAAATTTGAATTTTTTTCCTCTAATGTTGCTGCTGGTGTGAAAATATGTAAAAAATTGGATATTTTGGAATAAATATCAGATTATAAGAGTGACACATTCGCTCCCCATGATCTAGATCTTCCAGCAAATTCCTGCAAGATTGCATGCACCAAAATTCAGAATTTTGAAGAAGAAGAAAACTGTGCATCCATCGTCTCGGTTGACCATAATTTTGGATCTGATATGAACCTTATTGGATATGATATGATCTTATTTGGATATAATATGATATTTCTTGGTTCAAAATTTCAGGTTCATAAACCTTCAGTACTGCTTGTAGCTGTTCTCATCAATGGTGTGAAGAAACAAGTATCGCAAGTCTCCTTCGAAACTGCTGCTGGGGATTTGATTTCATTTCATAGTTTTGGATATGTTGTGAACTTATTTAGATCTGATTTACATTCTGATATGATATTATTTTGTTCATATTTTAAAATTCAAAATCCTTCAGTCATGCTTGTAGCTGCTCTCACCAATTTCGGTGTGAAAAATCAAGTACCGCAATTCTTCTTCAAATTTACTGATGGGGATTTGGTGTTAGTTTCCTCTTATGAGGTTGCTGATATTTTATTTTGTGAATCATTATATATTTAAGAGTCTATATCAGATTATGGAGCTCAATCATTCACTCTCCAGAGTCCCAGGGATTCTCTACCTTTGGTCACAAGCTCATCTCCTCACAGAACTAGTAAAGAGGAAGACATTCTGCATCCGCTTGGACACTTGCTCCTAAACATTGGGGCTGATTTTACCACTCATGGTTTGCTGTTCAAGGATGCAACATATCAGTTTCTTGAGTGTTCCACACATGGTTCAAATCCTCAAGAACCTTTGGTCTCTCTTCAGATGATTTCAGTTGCTCTACATGGGTCCAGTTTTCACCGTGTAGCTGCTTATATTTCTCATTTAGTTGAGTGCATTGTTCTTCTTCCAAAGTGGAAGATTCCTCCAGACATATTCATTTAGTTTGGATTCATAGGTTCACATGCACAGTCTCAGGATGTTGTTGCATAGAAGAACCAATTCTTGATTTATTGCTTAGTTTGAGGGGGGGTATTTTTCCCAAGAGGTTTTCCCCATTTCCTTGGTTATATTAAGCAGTTACTTTATTGTACAGGGTGACCTATGGCCCTTGTTTCCAAGGCCCTAGCATTTTATGCATCTATGTTTTCTAACTCTTCCTAAGTATAGCTTAAGGGGGGGTGTTGGAGACATCTACCATCATACACACTCTTTTGGTCAAATTGGCCTAGTTAAACCACTATCCTAAGTTTAATTGACATCATTGGAGCATTAATTGCCATGATCCAGTCACACCCACGCCTACCTATAGTCAAGGAGGATAACTGGAGCACTCCAGGGGTGATCTGTGTGACATTAATGCACCTAATTGCTAACTGGTGGTTACAATCAGTTCAACCAGTCAGTTACAGTCAGTTAAGGCGCCTCCATTCATTAAATATATTATTTAATGATTATTTATTATTATTTAATGAACTGGAGTCAACAAGGCACCTCCACCAACTTCTGATGGTCAGTTCAGCTTCAGTTAACTTCATCAGGGTTCATTGGAGTCATGCGGGACTAGCACTTGATGGTTGGATTGCTATGACATGTGTTTGATCTCCTTCAATTGAGATTCAGTCATTTATTGCACTCCAACTTCAGTTAGGGTTTGGTGAGTCAATTAGGGTTTTAGTCAAGTGGTTAACTGAGTGAGATTTCATGGCAAAGAGTCAGTTAAGCTAGACTCACTCATTGAATTTGAATTGTCCCTTAGGTATTCGAATTCTTCATGGAGTTAAGCCATTGCTCAGCATGGAAATTATAACCCTTTATTGTTTATTGAATATACAGAGAGGAAACCATTTCTGGTTCCAGTTATTTTCCAATTCATGAGTATTTGTTAATTATTCTTTGATGATTTTGATTCCTAGTTCCTAGATCATGTGCAAGAATTAATACATGTGACAACAATTTCTAAAACATAACCAATGACATAATATCCATTCATGACAACATCACATTGATGGCCATGTTTGGTGGAAATTTGCGCATTTTGAAAACGTGTTCAATTGGATTA
Source organism: Pseudotsuga menziesii (assembly GCA_001517045.1). Lineage (NCBI taxonomy): Eukaryota > Viridiplantae > Streptophyta > Pinopsida > Pinales > Pinaceae > Pseudotsuga > Pseudotsuga menziesii. Next base: position 482,916 of record LPNX011025221.1, on the reverse strand, counting down.
TTATGATATCTAACAATATCACCATTGAGTAATTTTCATATTCTCGATCATCTTTCCCCTTCTTTTTCAAGGCAAATCCAGTGATCTTGAATATTTTCCTAGGTAAAAATTAACCAGCAAATTGTTTGATTAAATTGTCGTTTATCCCATTTGTTATGCTCATGTGTTTGTCTTTGTCTATTAAATTTTGCATGCATAATTTGTGCTTTGATAGGAGAGTCTTGGATTTTGTACAGTGTAGGTCCATAAACTTCCACAATCTCCTTAGAAAATGTTTTTAAATCATTTGGTGTAAAGTTCTATGATAGTAGAAAATTCTACTGGTGTTTGTTTTAGCCTCGAATTGAAATGGCATAGAAACCAACAACGAAAACCAACAACAAATATTAGTTAAATTTTGTTTAAGAAGGTATTGCAAAATTTTTGTTGGAAGAGTTATTTTTAAGCCAGGGTTTTCTACATTTATTTTTTTCCTTTAGCATGGAATTCAAATCAAAGAACAAGACCTTGCTTGAATACAATTTCTTTGAAAAATTCCAATAATAGAAGAGGAAGGCACCATTTTGGACTATCATCCTTTTTCATTGTCATTGATATCAAACTATTTCCCATTGTCATTGTCTCCATTGTACCTTGCAAAAGGGAACCACGTTTTTATGTTTTGGTCTATTGGTTTTTTCCATCATGTGCACTTTAACTTGTAAAGGATAGAAGTTGGGTTTCTTGCAATTTTTTTTAGAAACTGTAAATATCTTTCTTGCAATCTACATTTGTGTGAAATGTTAGTTAAGTAAGAGAAATGCAAGATTATGGTTTATATAATAGAAAAAACCAAGGGAAAAAATATGTTCAAAAAGATAATTTGCAAATGAGCATGGGTCAATGGTGGCCATTTTGTTTGCAAGGAACATATGCAAATGCAGGGGCAAAATTGGAGGTTTAGTTATTGCATAAACATTTTGTTTGTATTGCAATTGCATCAACAGATGAAGAAACTAAGTCTAAAATTAGTGTTTTCACTTTAGAACAGATGAAGTATGGATAAAGGTTCCTTCAAATAAATGAAACACATTTAAAATATTTATTTCAAGGATAGTTGAAAGATTCCATAAATATAGAACAATATCGTAAACAACAACAACAAATATACAATACAGAAACTATAGTATGTGGAAAGTGCATGGATTTCAAAATATGAAAAAACAATTGCATGATTAAAGAAATCTATGTTAACATAATTAACTTTCCACTGAATTTTGATGACAAAAATGGAAATAATGATCTCTATGCATGAAAAATGAACAAAGAACAAGTGACCAATTACACATTCCATGTTAAAGAAGGTTGACAGAAGATAAAGAAAGTTGTCGATGAAAAATTGATTGCAGCTATATTAGGAAGGTTTGTTTAAAGATGCAGTGGAAAGGAATGATATGCTAAATTTACATAAGATATAGAAAACTTTATTTCGATAATTGGAAAGCAACAACAAATAAATAATGGTATGCAATTATTTTAGTAATATCATTGTACCAGAAAAAGTTTCAATCAATAATATATGATTAGGACAATAACATTTATAGAAAAATATAGCCATTGACAAAGTTGCAAGGAAGTTGAATCAACTAGTATCCCACTCCTAATGTCAATGTTTTAAGTTTGTTTTCCACATGCCCAAATTCTTGAAAAAAAGCAACAAAAACTAGAGGGACAAAGCAAAGAAATGTATATTTTTTGTTTGTAGCAAAAAGGCAAACACATATGTATAGTATGTTTATATGAACAAACCTGGAAACAATTAGTAGAGATTCCATATTTGATGATAATATTAAACTAGTGCGAATAGTTTGTTTGAAATATGAAAAATTGTAGATAGACCCACAACTGAGAATTGCTATTAAATATAGGAGGAAATATATCCAGAAGATCTTTTTATCTTTTGCATAATTTAGTGAGAATTGAGCCTAAAATATGATGCTTCAATTGAACATGAAAGTACAAAATTCATTGAGCCATGATATGACAAAAATCCAATAGGTAATCACTAGGTGTATCAAAAGGTTTGATGAAACCAGGACATAAATGGAAACAGATACCTATAGAAAATTGTTGTTGTTTCTAATCGAGTTAAATATCAACATAGATACTAATATTTGCATAATCATATTATTGAAAACATTGTGATGTCTTGTAATTATTGCAATTGCAAAAATGCCTACATAATTATAATGAGAAAGGTGCAAGGCATAAATGTTGGTCAGATAACATAGAATACTTTTTTTTATACTATCATTTGCATTTGAAGTTTATATCACTAACTTATAATATTTTCTAATCTATTTTAAAACATACACATAAATCAAAGGCAAACAAAAGCATAGAAATAACTAGCAGTAATTGTGAACATGTGGGGATGCAAAGAATAAAAAAGGAGTAATTAAAATGCATTTCAAATGCAAATATTCTAAGGATCTAAGGTTAAATTCAAATCCAAAATATGCCTTTAGTTGTAGCTAAGCAGCAATGATGCAATTTTTAGATGGATGGCCACACCTAAGTTCGATGAGAATTAAAATGTAGTTTCAGGTGGAAATATTCTAAAGAGTTGGGTCTAAAATGAAATGAAAAAATATATTTGAGGACAAGCTTGAACAAATTTGGTGCAATTTTTATAAATTCATTTTTGAATTGAAATATCATAGACTTAAAAGAGATTGTTATTCACATAAATTAAGAGCATATTAACAAATGATATTGACAATTTGTTTCTAGATCATTTGTTTTTGTAGACATGAAGATCTTGAATATCATCTATTAAATCTCTTCTATCTTACTATCATTAGAATGGATCCAGGTATTATCGAAACATTGAATGCAATCATGCCATAAATAAAAATAGAGAGCTATACTAAATTGATCTTTTTTATAACCAACTTAATTCATGGAGTTAAATATCAATGTAGAGATTGTTATTCACATGAAGGTAGTGCAACAAAATTGTATTGCCTCTTGATTGTTCCATTTGCAAAATGTTAGCAGAATTATAATGAGAAAGGAATAATTTCTAAATGTTGGCCAGATGATACAAAAGTAGTATGGTTTCTACTATGATCTACGCCTAAAGTTTGTAGGACTGAATTTGCATATTTTCTAATGTATCTAAAAACATACACATAAACCAAAGGTGAAGAGATTTTTTCAAGCAGCTAGCATCTATTGCAAAGATAAAGGGAAACAAATATTAAAAGAGAGCAAGTGGATTGCATCTTCAAATGCAACTATTTTGAGGACCAAATATTATATTGAAGTGCAAAACATACCTTAGGTTGGAATTTAACAACGATGATGCATTTTTTCACATTGACGTCCACAGTCAAACCAAATGAGAGGTAGAATGTGGATGTAAACTTGTATATGATATCGAACATGTCTATTTTACATTTCTCTTATCATTTAAGAGAGAAACATCTTTTTTTCCTTTTCATTTGGAATTTCCATTGTTGTTGTTGTTGATGATGATGATGATGTTGTTCAGATGCAAAATATTATGTGGACCTAACATTAAATTGAAATGAAAAAATACATTTGAGGTTGTTCTTGAAACAAATTATTGTAATTTTTACATCGATGTCCAAACTCAAACCCAATGAGAGGTCAAATGTGGATTCCAATTTGAATATGAATTGGAATGTGTGCATCTGTCACTCTACCTTTCAATGGAGGGACATTTTTTGACCTGTTCATTTGTTGTTTCTATTGTTGTTTCCATTGCAATTCATAGTGAATCATCAATGGAACCATATTTACAAATAGACCATGACATTAATAAGACTTTTTTGGAGGAATTTGCATAATGCCAAAATAGGGCATATGTACATTGCAACATAGAAATGTGCAACTCAACATCAAACTTGGTAGTTTTCCCAGGAATCAAGAGAAAATTTGCATAGTGGTCAGTGCAGTATGCATAAGAAGTGTTGAAAACAAGATCATGGTTTTCTAGGTTTGTCCAAAAGTTATCAAGCATTGAACCAACATTTGTTGTTGTTTTTGTTGTTTTCAATTAAAAACCTTTCATTTGCATAAACAATTGCAATTTTCATTTTGATGGTGTTTCATGCAACATTTCATTGTTGAATTCACCAACAATAAAAAAATGTGTGTTCATTTTTCTATCTGATAAGATGCAATCCAAAATATGTATAAGAGTCATAAGCATGTTGTGTGGTCTACCATAAATGTTTACCAACTTAAGAAAATTATTTCCAAGATCTATTTTAGTAGCAATTGATTCAATAGAATTATCTATATAAGTTTTTTATTTGATGATAGGAATCTTATTTTTTACAAGTGTAATGATTCCATGGACTGAAAACATTGATAGACAATTATATTTTTCTATTAACAGTGTGTATATGGGAATTAATTGCAAGTGTGTTTATTGCAAGCATAGAATGTATGCCTCCATTAGATAATGTTAATTTGAAATATCAAGATTGTGTAACATGAAGTTGCATGTATTTAATTAACAAATGATGAAATTCCCTAAAATTTGCATTGAATGCAAGGCATATTCAAATTGCCAAGATGCATGTTTTTGCAATCTGGCTATCTCAAAGGCAACTTTTCTACAAATTGAAAAGTTATTTGGTTTTTTTACTTATAATATAAAGAGATTCAATGTCCCTAACACGATAAATTCAAGTGTAAACAAGTCCATGTGTTTTGATGCACTTTGGATCAAATGCCAATTTTTCCATTGTCAAGCCTTGTGCTCTATGAATTGTTCATGCACATGCAGCCAATTGAATTGGAAATTCTGCTCATATGCAACATATTCTATTTTTTATTTTCATTTGTATTGTGATTATTTTGATTGTGGTCCAATTACGCATGATATTAAGCATATAAAGATGTTTCATCTTGGCTTGTTCAACTAGGTTGATTTTTGGATATGGGAACTCAATCTAGACAATGTTAGGAATTCCCTGTGTATTGTCTAAATAAGCCTTATGCATCGTTCACCAAGCCATATTAAATTGGATAGTTTCCTCCAACTAATTCAATAAGCATATTTTTTAGAGTTATTGTAGATGGAATTTTCCTAGTTTTTGGCGCATTATCAAATTTTTTAATTGGATCAACTTTGTTGTCATGTGCAATCGACATAACTATCTGTGTTTGCATAATTGCCAACATTTTTCAAATGTGTTGCTAAACATATTTTTTAATGTGAAATAGATAAGGGAATGTTGCATCCAATGGTGGTTGTTTGTAGCAATGTCAGTTCAATAATTCAATGTCATTTATTGTTTGAGAACATGTTCTTATTCTATTCAATATAGATATGAAATATTTGTTTCTTTGTTGGAAAATTGTTTTTACTTTGTAGAAATTTATGTTACTAGACCAAATTTATATGGAAATGTTTGTTGTTGAAATATCAATTGTTCAAAAACCTAAGAATAATCGATAGGTTATGCTTGACAAAGGTTGCCCGAAAATATGACATCGATGCCTCCAAATGGTGTTGTTGGAGTGTGCAGGATATCACACATTATTTTTTCTATATTGTATAACATGTGAGATCCAATCAATGACATGTTGTCAATTAGCAAATATGAGTAGAATGCAGTGCCATTTGCATTATATGTTTCTTTTCCAGTAAATGAAACTTTCAGACCTCTTTTTTTTAGAGGGTGAATTTTGATATCGTTTTCATAGTGATACAATAGCCCATCATAAATGGTTATTACAGTATACGTTTTACCATTTCTTGCTCCTCCTATCAAGAATAGATAAATTTGGATTTTAGGGTTATTCTTTTTTCTTGCAATTATTTCTTTTGTTATTGAATTGTGTTCAACATTTAGATCTCTTTTGATGGCATGATAATCATTTATGTCTAAAAAGAATGGTTTTTTTTTCAAGTTGCAAATGTTTTTCTATTGCACTAACTTGAATGGGTTTTTGTGCAAAAGATTATTTTGAATACCATGTTGTCCAAATGGGATCCTAGAACTTATTTTTTCTTGTTCTAGGATAGACTCAACTTCTAATACATATTGTGATGCAAGTGTTTCAAATGCATGATCAATGTCACGCTATTTTGTTGTTTCTTTGAATATGAACATTTGTTCAATGGAATATATTTTTTCCTTGGAGGTAATATATGCCTTTTCCCATGTTACATAATTTCCTTTTAGAAAAGAACCATTGCCTCCATGTGGCATGAAAAGGATGATTTTTTCTATAAAAAAAAATCACAATCATTTTAATTGTTATAATGAATGTATCATATGATACATGGCCTATTTATTTTTCTTGTGGTTGTACAAATACAAGAATAAAAGGAAGCATACTCTACCAAAGAATTGTTCTCATTCTCAATACGTCATGCAAGGTATCTACCTAGAATTGAGTGGAAAATAATGTCTTTTGATTAATCAAGTTCTTGTTGTAGCAGCAATGGCATTTTAAGGGTAAATGTTCATTTGTCGTCAAGGGTAACGTTGATGAAAATTTTATTTATTGATGATGTATGCAAAGGAAATGAGAGTACAATATGAATTGATTTTCTACCGTTGACATATGTTGCATGCTTAAAATTGCATTTCCAAGTTTGTGTATTGTCTCGACTTTTTCGTCATTATCAACAAGACATTGTTCTTTGGTTTTTTTGAAGGAATTTTTCATAGTTCTATCTATATTGGTTATGTAGGTGATGATGTATTGTGTTGTACCATAGGAATCCAAAACATACTGTGCAACTATGTTTTCTTACCATAGCCTTGGTATCATTTTCGCAAATGAATTAATCCAAATGTCAAAAGGGTTCCTTTTTAGTATCAATGTAGGACAAATAATTAAACAACACAATAGAAAAATGTATTCATCCATAGTCACTCCTAGTTATAGAAAAAGCATTGAAAAGGAAAAAAAATTGGTATTGTTTATGTTCAAAAATAGGGAACACATGTTTTTTTCTTCATTCAAATAATTTTCAATGTCATCATTTTCAAGAGGTTGCAATATTGTAGTCTTATCCATGGGAGGCAACGAAAAAATTGAGTCTACAAGTGGAGTTTCTTGTTTCTTGGTTGTTTTGGTGTGCTTGTGACTTTTAATGTTAAGTAAATTTTCATCAAGAAATCATGAATTTATCGATATATAACAATCAACAAGACCAACAATCTCTTCAATAGAAATTTTCCCATAAACTGATGCATTCTTAATTCAAATTAGTCCATGTTCATGTTCATTTCCTCTTTGTTGGAATTTGGTTGTAAAGAAAAAGTATTCAACTTGTCTAAATAATTCGCTATTTTTTAGAATTAAGCATTTCAATGCCACTATTCTATGTATATACTAATGGCTACATAGCACTATGTGTTTTCTAATCAATGCGGAAATAGAATCTTCTAGCAAATTGTTAGAGGTATTTTGTAGATTCTATTCTTCAATTTGTTGCAATTCATCACATATNATATATATATAGTAATATTCTCAAAGTAATCAGGTGATGTCTTTATTGCTTTTAATGAATCATATCTGATTAGAGATACACCACTTTGTGATGTCATTAGGACATCGATATGAACAAATATAACACAATGTGACATTATTAAAACACTACAAGTATTTAAGATGTGCATGTCGATATGGTATGACAATGTATTTAGCTTGTTTACACCAACTTGTATCATCATCAAGAAGTTTGTACCATTTATATTTACAAGCCCTTTACAATCAGATGTCTTTTTACTGATGTCACCATTCTACAAGAAAATCAATTATCAAGGTTTTTCTTAGAGAAGATTTCAATTGTGAACCAAAGAAGGTAAACTATTAGGAAAGGGAGCTAGCAAAGGTCAGTTGTGAAATTAATGATTCCACCAAGAAAATGACTTCCATATCATTAGGATGTGTAAACCACTTTGTGATGTCACTTAGGCATCGTTACCAAAAAATATACCACAATGTGACATTATTAAGACACTAGGACCTCATTACAAGCCCTTTGCAATCATAGATATCCTTATGTTTATATCACCATTCTACAAGAGGAATCAATTATCAAGGTTTAATTACAAAATATTTCACTTGTGTGCCAAAAAGATGAAACATTTGGAAAAGGATCTAGCAAAAATGTAGTTGTGAAATTAACAATTCAATAAAGCTAGCAAACTAGCAAACCATTAAGTTATTTATAAAAATAAAACAAAAAAATGACACTCAATGACACAACAAACAAGAGGAGATCAACAATATCCAACACATAGTGCATTGACAATGAAGGCATTGATGAATGTGTGAGTGCAACAACAAATACACCATTTTTATTGTGATTTATTTCACCTATAAAGATTAAGAATGAAAGTGTCCTAGGGAAATCTAACAGTTGACTACACCAGAATCTTGAGGTGCATAAAATATCTAAAGAAAAGAACTTATCAAGAAGAAACGTATAAATATCACTACCTAGATGGAAGCAAGTTATGGATCCCATAATGGTGAATAAGACATTTCATATACAAGGGATGAAGGATGAGAAATTGTCCATTAGTTGACTGCACATAAAAAGTTACATAATGTCAGTTCCAACATTACAGTACAAAAATGATGAACAAATAATACATGCAATGTATAAAGGCAATATGATTTAAATGGTTCATGTTACCCACCATGCATAAGGTAATCGGATTAGTACTATTTAATGACAACTAAAAAGACAGTTGTTCTAAAGCAGAGTAGCTTAAGACCACATAGATCATTCAGTACCCACCTAGATGTTTCAATGAGCAATCAAAGAAAGTGATGTAGCCTTGGAATCTTATTTGAATGATGGCTTCCTTCTGAGCACGAGCTTGTTCCTTTTCCTACAAAGGTAATAAAAAATGTTAGTAAAAACTGCAAACCCTGTATTTTGAAACTTGCATTCTTCCATAACATTCCAACTAACCTATTGAACCTTCTCCCTTTTCAGCTCTCGCTCCAACCATTTTTGTTCCATCTCACTCTTCCGTTCATTTTTTTCCTTCTCCTTAATTGCCTCTTTCTCCTTCATCTTGGTTTGCTTGACCATTCTACATCAAAAGAAGAGATGTTGGAAACATTGAATATCTTCTACAAACATTACATATCCAAAAGGCTAAATCTAATAGCATCCAATTGAATTGACTTGCAAATTGATCCAATGCATAAATATGTGATTGAGAATCTTACATCTGTGCATTATTTTTCTAAAGCAAGTCTACAATTGTAGCACAAATACTCATCTCATCATTAGCTTTAGCAAGAAAATCCTCAGCTTTGGCTACATCTATTTTCCCACTTCCTTCTTATTATATTGATGACAGTGCTGATAGCATTTATGTTTGTAAACATGAAAAAAACTATATATATAGTTAGCTTTTGAATAGTGTATGTAAGACCTAATTTTTTTTCTCTGAATTCTGCCTTAGAAACAATTACCCAATTCCTTTCCATATGTTTATAGAAAAGTTAGAACTTGATCAAATGCTAGTTTTCACCATCAAGAACCACCGAATTTTACATTTTTTTCCTTTCAAGACAAGAGAACATTGATCAAAATTGAATGGGGGAATTGGTTGATATAATAAACCACTCAGATCCTATATGTTGTAAAATAGGGATAGTGGCCATGATGCACCATAGTGAGTCTAAAAAGGTTCATAAGATGTCTTGCTGAAACATTCATTTGCAAAATGACATATAGTATATGTGTAGGAATATTGACAATATCCTATGCTATCTATCCTCAGAAATACTTAGCAAGAAAAAATGAGCAAAACAGACACATGGAAAAACTTATATCAGGTGCACTGATGAATTATATTTTGTAATTGACACAGAGTATTACAATAACCAACTTCCTTGCTTGTCTGAGAGGCTAATGGACTGTAACTCTGTAAATTGGTAAGCTATTTAAAGTAGAATTAAATATTAGCAAAAGAAAATCCCATTCCAACTCGAGGCATTCAAATTTCAAACATATTTTTGTATGTTTTAAAATTGCCTTCCCCCTTGAAAAAATGTTCTTTTGCTTCAAATAGGCCAAAAAAATCTTTCAGACATTGCATCTGAAGTAGTTTTCAGAAATTTGTTCGTTTCCATATATTTATGGTGTCAAGATATAGTATATTGTAATATACCATTGAAACTTGATTTGCACTCTACAGACCAAAATGGAAGAGATATGTCATGAAAATAAACTAAAATGGAAAACAAAGTGGCACCCAATGTCTAATGGCAAAACAAAAATAATAAGCCAATATTCGAATAAATAAATAATTTAAACTAGCATAGATTTAACCCTAGACCTTTTAAGCCTTGATGTGCTTAAACCTAGGTTTTTAATCCCTGTCAGTGCTTAATGATGTAGGATAATATTGATCTATGCTATAGTATTCTGAAACAGTGATGCTCTCTTGATGAAAACCTTATTTCCAGATACTCATTTTTGAATATTTTCAAAGAAAAATACCATCTACCTGCACTTTAAGGAAAAACCAAACAAGTATGGGCTATATTGTCTTCTTGATTATGAATTTATTACAGCTAATACATTAGTGAAATACTACTAGTCCCTATTTCTTGAAGGGATCTTATGTCAAGATGGATTTCTGGGTAAATTACCAATGTTTTTAATCCTATATGCTTTTCCAGTTGTTATCAAGGTTAATGTTATTAACAAGTCACAACAAGGAAATAAAATTATAAATTGTGTGCCATATTCAAGATCTTCTCCATTGTTTCACATGTCTATCCTTCCTTTGAATCTGAATTAAACTCCAAGGAAACTAGTAATGAGGCTATGATTCAGAAGCCCTTGGATAGGCACATGGACCATTATTTGTACATAATCTACAAATGGTTCACACATACAATAGCCATCCACGTATACCAATATATAGGTATAATAAAAAGGGACCCAAAAATATAGGCAAAGTTGGTTGTAAAACCGAGAATACCATCATCTGTGATACACTATAGTTAGCCATAAGATATTGGACATTGAGGTTACCTTGACGAGAAACAAGTAGCACCGAGACACCCACTAGAGACTTTGCATCAGAGACATCAGCAGGGGACAGTGAGTCAAAGAACCAGCCTTCATGGCATCTCCACGGATCTGATACATTGTTAATAGAAATGCAGTCAAGTATGGCATCTATTTATGAAGGCTACCATGTAACATCCATGGGATTCACCTATGGTTTTGAGTCTGGTATGAAATTTACTCTTTAGTTGGTAAAATAGGTGCAGGTAAGAGAGAATGGGAGCTTATCAACATCTGGATGCAACCTATAGATAATAATATAAGGGAATTATTCATGTTTAGCTGCTATTTGTATTTAAATACCATTGGAATTCGATGCTCATGGTTGCAAGACCAATCTAGCCTATTTCAAATCGGCATGCAATAGTAAAAATGGGAACCATCAAAGTCAGCAAAAACATTCCCAACAAAAACTAAAAGGAAAAATATAGGACCAGATAGTAACCACAGCTTATTATGGTAGTCATGCATTTATGTAGCACCCTTTATCAATCTCAGACATTGTTTCGTATCAAATTGTGATCAAACTGTGTATTCTTGAAGGTGGAACATAATTTATTCTTATTAAAATTTTCAACCTAAAGAATCTATCCAATCACAAAATATTCAATACTTGGAAGCAACATTGTTGATTCCTTGCTCAACATTCTATGTTATTTAATTACACCTTGGATTGTGCTCTAAGTACACACAATGAAGATAGTTTGTTCAACAATGTTATCTCAAGTGCAGACAAAGAAGATATTTTTTTCAACAATATGTTACGTCTCTTAATTGAATTTCAAACCTCAAACATCTATTTGGTCTGTTATGTTTCATCTTGTTAACACAGAATTTTTCATAGCCAGAATGAGTTTTATTAGATCTCTTGTGCTTCTAATGTATAATAAAAAGCAAATCATGCATAAGGTAGGTCCAGAAATAGTATTTACAACAGAAGTTCATTACCTTTTCTATCTTCAAATTTGTAAACACATCCTGTAGAATTTTGTAATTCTAGATCATTTCATACTCTGTTTTTGCATCGAAATTTACCTGCAATATAGAAAATTTCAAAGGGTTGTAAAAATATTCAATCCATGAATCATCATGCTTGGAATTTAATAGTCAAACTATCCATCATTGAGTATTCCATAGCTTAACTACTGGAAGAGAAGGTTTGTTCATAAAATTTGAAATGCACGCATATCTAAATTCCCTCAAATTTCAGCTAAAGTGGACTAAAGCTAAATGCACTGAGAGTTGTAAGGCGCATTCTACATCCCGAGCAGGGTGGGGTGGTGTTATCTCCCAAAAAGTACACCGCCATTTTGGGTGATAGAATGGGTTAAAATTTTTATATCTGTGAGTCTTGTGCTTCAAAATCCAAATTTTTTTGCTTTCGGCAGTGAACTCAATCTGTGGAAGTTTACTTAACTACCGAAGCAGGTCAGTTTCGGCAACTAAGATGGTTTGCCAGAACGGCCTTAACTGCCGAAAATGTTTCCATTTGTAAAAAATAAAATCTTGTGCTTTCGCACGCTCCAATGTCAAGTCATATGCCGTATTCATCTTCTGCAAATGACAAGGTTCTTGACAGATTAATTTCTTCCAACATTAAATGTTGAAGTAGCTGGTTTTCAAGCTCCTGTTCCAAGTTCTTTGAAAACAGGTTGAAGTTATTATTCCATGAACAACAATATTGAAAATACTAAGTCTTGAGTCTATGCTTTGCTCAGCATTTATCAAGTTTCTGCTTTGCATGGTTCGTTCACTAATTGAACCATTAATCAAGACAAGTCAAGTGGTACAACCCTCTTGTGATAGATGAGATCTGTTTTGCAAGAAACATTAGTCTAGTGTTGTGACTCATCATATTCTGTTCTGATTCGAATTAAAGGGAAAGTGTCTCTTCTTGACATATGGCATCTACAGATTTTAGTGACAGGTCATCATCCAGCTCATGGCAAAGACAAATCTGCCACTCAGGACAGAGTTAGATGGGGTCTGGTATCTTGAATCCCATCCACAAGTGGCCGAGTTTTTCAAGTATACAAGTGTTTTCTACTACTGTGAGAGACTCACTACCTTCAACCAGCCACTTGCTGAAGCTTTCGCTCAGAGCTACAATGGAAGAACAGCAAAGATCGGCAAAGAGGAATTTTTTTGCTGAAATCGTGTGATCTTGTGGGGAAATTTTGACGACCTTCCCGAACTCCAAATTCAAATCTGGAAGCACCAATGGATAGCTTATGATCTGTAGATCAAAATCGACTATTCGAACGTGCAAAACGGACATCGGACGGTTGAGAAAAACGATTGTTTCCAAAGGCAGTTTTTTCAGGAATTCTTCAGCTTTTGGCAGCTTAGGCGAGCCCCACAGAGCTCATTAGCTGCCAAAAGGATTGAA
>LPNX011025221.1:441072-465990 GCA_001517045.1 Pseudotsuga menziesii | reverse complement strand
CCACCTACTGAAAAGTATTCAAGACACAAAAAACATGATTTCTCAAGTTACCAGGCATACCTAGCCTATAACCCTAGGTAGTTTCCTGGAGTGCTAACAGGTGGGGTAATCCATCAACTCTTTGTATATATACCAATGTGTTTAACTGTACATTGAATCTAGACGGTGCATTTCCAGCATTGAATATGAACACTAGCATAGTAGAGACCCTCTAAACTTCGGTATAATATGCACCTAGAGCTTGTCAAAACTCGAACGCCAAGGTCACTTGTGTAAACTCGAGATATTCATTAGTTGAAGGAGTGCCTTGTGTGCCACGATTAATGGAAGAATCTAGGTTGAAAAATACCCCTGTCTACAACATTATTTTCAAATGCATTTACAGCATGACTGCTGAATTTTGCTACTCAATTCTTCTTACATCTTTGGCAGTCTGTAGACCTGTGGCAACTTAGCAGTAAAGGAGGTTTAACTCCCTAGTATTCACCTAATTCATCCTGCAGCAAAATATTATTCCAGATTCATCAAAGGCTAGCGATCCACATGGAGGAGGGTTTGTAACTTTGTACTCATGTCTAGGCTCGTTTTGGTGAGACATTACTAGTTAGAGATTCTAACCCTTGATCAAGTATGCAATTGCTACTTTGATGGAGCGATCACCTTCTTGAACCCATTTCTTGTCAAATTTAGAGGAGCACTCCATCATTTTAGGTTGCTGGTGCACTTGTTCATGCTTTTGGAGAAGCCATCCCACTTGAGAGAGGTTTAGCTTAATTATTAATGGAAGAATCTAGGCCTACAATTACCCCTGTCTACAACATTATTTTCAAATGCACTTACAGCATGACTGCTGAATTTTTCTACTCAAGTCTTCTTACATATTTGGCATCCTGTAGACCTACCCTTATAAAGGGGTCAAAATCACAACTTCCTTATATTTTCCAAAACCCTAAGAAAAAACTACCAAGTACAGGATGTGCTGGTGAAGAGAAGGGTAAAAACCCCTAAAACTCAGCTGTTGTACATGAAATAAGATGTTGAGAACTATAATTTCAAATCTTAAAAAAATTAAAGAGCTTTGGATAGAGGAAGAAAAATCCACTTGCTCTAATACCATGTTATAAAGCATGAGATATAGGATCTATGAGACTCGCTCTGGGTGCATTTGCAACAATGAGGTTTATATCCAAGGAGGGACTGATTCTAAGCAATTATGGGCATAAGTAGGACAAATCTAGGCATGTTTAGGTATTTAAACAACCCTAATTAACAAGTGTTCTTAATCCTGGGTTTGAAATGACACTTTTTTCTTAAGGGAGCAGCCATCCAAGCAAAGAAACAACTCACATTTTGGCAGCAAATCAAACAAATTGTTAAATTATTACAAACAACTCAGATTTTGTATGAAGAGTATGATTAACTAGGGAGCTTTGTATCTTGTTTTATGATTGATTACACTTGTAAAGGATAAATAAGGTTCAACAATTTCAGATTTTCCTCTTATTTGTGCACATTACAAATCATATATGTTGGCATCACTAAGGCCATTCATCCCTACTTCTAACTTAGGCTCAAAGATTGGCCTAGTTTCTATTTGAGGGTTTAACATCCTAATGATATCATAGTCATTTGTTGCAATGCCTTTAGAAAGTGGTATGGGGCCTATGCATCCTAATGATGTCTCATGTTGGTATTAACATCCTAGTGGCACCAAATAATGGTATATGTGTCCTAATGGCATTCCATATTGGTATAGGAATCCTAACCAATGTTTTAAAACTCTGAACCGGGAGTTGAACTGGTCGAAGGTAAACTCGGAGTGGAATTGGAACCAGCAATGAATTGGAGTGGTTTGATTTCAAGGACTCCGACTATTCAAAACTACATAAAATTTTACAATTTTAAAGGAAAAAAAATATTTAACATTCCAGCTATGATTCCAAACCATTAGATACATCGCAAAAGTTGACTAATGTAAGGGTGAATATATCAAAATGGCACCAAGTGTGATACATATCCAAATAAAAATTGAAAATACATAATCATCAACATCATTGCCTATATTGGAATCATGCTTATCAATAGCAACCTGTTCCCCCCTCCTCTAGGCTCTAGCCCCTTGCCTCAACTCGAGTCTCTAAGTTGATCCTCCAAGTACATTAGTCAACACCCTACAATTTTGATGGAACTTCCTAATCCAAGCATTAAAAACAGGGAGAAAAAACTTCCCATGCTTAATAAGTGATTTTTCTTGACTGAAGGGTGCATTTTTATTAAGATCTTGTCAAAGGAGTTCAATCAACTTCAAAAACCAGGAATCAACACCACCAAGATCAAGGTACATAGAGAGTTGAGGTGTTTGATTAAATTCCAATCCCTTACCCTCATACATCATAGAATCCAGTGGAAATGTTGCAATCCTGAAATCCTGAAAGCTATTAAATTTGAATTCTGAATGGGATCTAAAATTCTACATTTTGGATATGAATTCCAATGAGGTTGGAACCACTCTCAAACATCCCGAAACAATAATGGTTGATGTTAAAAATTTAAGTAAAAGTGACATTCTCCTTATCTTTCATTTTGTGGCATTCTCCTTATCTTTCATTTTCTATCCTTTTACTTTAAGAAATTAAAATTACCATTCAATATTACTGACTTCAATGTCACGAGTACAAAACTTGTCAATTTAAAAAAAAAAAAAATGTGTCTAGCCTCCATGTATGCAACCTGGGCATTATTGGATTAACTTAGCCGAGTTAATGCGGAACCGGCCGGCTTGGTGCTGAACCGGCTGAGTCAAGGTCTAAATCAGTCAGTTTGGCACCAAACTGACCTCTAGGCCGAGTTTTGTATCGCTTTGAAATTGATGAGGGTTAAACTGGTCAGCTCAGCCGGTTCCATTTCCGAGTTGACTCAAAACAACAATCCCAATGATGCTCAATGTTGATATAGGTGTCCTATGACATCATAGTTTATCATGGTTGTCTTAGTCACATCTTGTATTGTTACAAAAATATTTATGGCATCCTATATTGTAATGGGCATATGAATGTTATACTGTATTGGTATGCATGTCTTCATATCATACCATATTGTTATTCATGTCCTAATGCTTTACTTGATATGGCCATTTATTTAAACCTTCCAATGATCTCATCATAATCATGTCATAGAGTTATAGATATCTTAATAACGATTCAGATTGGTAAATCATGTCATAGAGGAATAAACATCCACATAATGATTCAGATTGGTAAAGACATCTTTCTACATAAAAAAAATTATGCTAAAATAAGTTATAGCTTGGAAGCAGAGTTTGGGAAAAATATTAATGTTACATATTTGAATTTTGAACATTGAGAGGACAATATTCAAAAAGAGTTTTCTTGAGGAAGATGTCTCATGTGAAAGCATAACTTTTTAGTTATTGTTATGTCTCGTGTGAAAACATATTTTTTTTTTATTGTTATCATGCTTATTTTTGACCCTTAAGGATAGACAAATGAGAATGAAATCAATTGGGTATGTCTCATATTTTCAGTTTCTTTCCTATTTTTTATTATTTTATGACAAACTTTTTAAAGTCCACATCTCAGATATGTTTGAATTCTTTATAGCTAAATCAATTGCAGACAGTTATAAGCTAAATGATTTGGAGACACATTAATATTGCTTCCTCCATGCGGTCCACAAACTTGGGTTTGGTCTTATATGGTTGATGTTGTATTTGTTGATTTTTAGGATCAAATTAATCCCGTGGTTGCAAATTTCATGAGCCCCCTTTTAGATTGTTAGAACCATGCAAAACCTTTGAAACTCCCACATAGATCATGAGCATGTGCAACACCCTCATGAACACACACTGACTTTATTTAATTATATGAAAAAGTAACACAATGTTGCATTTCCTAAAAATAATGAAATTTATAAATTATGCACAATCAATGGTCCCTAAGTTTGACAGAGGTAGGCCTGTAAATTGGGTGAATGCCATGCATTGTATACTCCCCAACCACTGCTTTCCCTTGTCACACATAGATTCTAGAAAATATGATGATCATATTTTAGATGAATTACATCATTATCACAAGATGCATCCTAAATCCTGTAATGAACAATATCTATACATGTGCTTAGAGTGATAGGAAGAAGCTTTTTGTATTTCAAGCTTTACAACTAAGTTGAAATTATAAATGGAAGGGTTGTTGTATGCATTTGCATATAGGACGATGAAAATTTGTTCAACAATGATGTGCGATTTCTTACTAGAACATTTGAGGATTTTTGAGTTATAAATATTTACATTGCATTGCCAAAAGAGTTTATATGCAATTTGTTTTATGATGCAGCTGGTTTATGATCATTGCTGATTTGTGTGTAGAATTGGTGGCAAAATTTTACAGTTGGAGACATTTACTCAGTTAGAAGTCATCAGAAAGCATTATCGCTATTTGAGTCATTTCCCTTTGACTACAAAATTTCAGGCAGTTTACTATATGTGTTTTAGAAATTTGGTATTCCTGGAATGCCAATAATTTACAGTATTATATCCATTCATTATACCTCAAATCCATGATTTCACTAACACTATCTCAATTGAGTCTCATTGTGTACTTTAATCCATGTAGTTGTGTGAGATTGATCTAAGTAACCTTTTACCTCCTAGTGCATTTTTTTCCATTTACTAATGAGATCGAGAAACGCAAAGTTGAACGTCAGCGTCATCGAAAGCAGGTAGCATTGAAATACACTTGGTTGAATATACAAGTGATATTTACACAATAGTGATCATTAGAAATGGTTGTAACGGATTTATTTGTTTTAAAGATTCCACATAATATCTACAACTGCATGCCTAGCTTCAGCGAATTTTCGAGATATCAGTCATTTACTTCCTACTATTTTAATAAATATGAGTAGTCCCTTTCTTCTAATTGTATTCCACATTTTTTGTTGATTACAAGATTGTGAAATTTTAATTGTGTCAAGATAGCAGAATAAAGAGACAAACTGTGGAAGATCAAACATTAGTCCTCTCTACTTGATAAAAGGTCATTAGTCCTCATAGGAGCGTTTTTACTTTTACCAATCAAAATTACCTTAGGGTCTATGTAACTCCCAACAACCTAAGCATATTTAGCATATCTTGCTATCAAACTCTGTATCTAGAAAATATACTTAGTCAGTGAGACATGTATTCCCTGCCCTTTAGTTGGGGGCACTATGAGGTTTTTCAGGCTGCATTTTCTGCCATGTTTGGCATTTGCATCTTGTGGAAAATCCATGCCCACCAAATCATTAGCTCTACAGAACACTACTTTTTCCCATCTTAGCTGACAAAACAAAGCTAAAATATAAGGCTGCATTTGCTCTCTGTTTTGCTTAACTAAATGTTCTACATGGTTGTTTGTACTTCATTTAGGAAAACAACATGTTATTTTCAATGGTTTTTACTAGCTCCCCAGCAAACTGGAAATGTCAGAAATGCATCCAAAAGATAATTTACCTTTCAAATATCATTAAAGACAAACACAAGTATGAGACACATAGGGCTGTCTATTGGTCAAATCTACACATTTAAATATTTTTATAGACCAGCCTTTGATGGCCTACAGTGCCCTCCATAGCTAGATAGACCATGGTATCTTGCCAAATTTCACTTATGCATTGGAGGTTGGAGTTATTCTGGCAATTTATTCCTTTCTTCTAATTGGTGGAACCTTTGTTTGTCTTATCACTTTGTTGCATTTGACAGTTAGTGTTAATTTTAATAGCTGTTGTTTTTGGTGCCATAGAAATATAGTAATCTGTATTTTTATATGTTGTGAAATTTTTGCTTTCATGTTATTGAAAAAGGCACCGCTGTGTAGTTGCAAAAGTTTAGAAGTTTTAAATAATGAACCTTTCTCTGATTATTTTTAAATCATGAGGATACAGTTCGTATCTAATGTTAAAAAGTGCAATTTCAATTTTAAAACTTTCATTTTAACTGGAAATGGGAAGCTAGACATAAGAGGGTGGATTCAGCTATGGTAGTACAAGCGAGACCTATTCTACCAAAATTTGCTTATGTCAGTAATGATGACAGGCTGCCGTCAAGTGCTGATTTTGAAGGTAATTTTGAGTTCCATTCCTAAAGAGAACAATTTTGAAGTATATTTGATGTTAAGTGGTACGAGAAACTGATTTGAATGTTGAGGATAGCATATGTGATACCTTTGGTAAAAAAAACTTTATTTTTAATGATTGATTATTGACCACAAATTGGATTTTATTGATTGAGTAATGTGTCTTTCATGGAAAACCGAAAAAGAAGCATTAGGGGAACCAAAAACTGCATCTAGGATTTCTCCAGTATTGAATGAGTGGAAGCTATTTTCACATTTCACACGGCTTGGACTTGCTGCTAGGTATGATTCTCTAGCTCTTTAAGAAGGAATATCTAGAGAGTTATCCCTAGGCTCAATGGCTTCTGCTTCAAATAGCATTAATACATAAAGAGGTGTCGTTTTTGCGGATACTGGTATGTGAGCAAAACTATTTTTAAGTGTTTCAAAATCAGTCAATGTCATAGTGTTATTTGTCATCAAGTAGTTGTCCAATTAATTTTTGATGTTATTATCACCCTTGATATATTCTCCTTTCCTCTCAACACTGCATAACATTTTGTTATGTAGTTGTGCCATGCATTGGATCTATTTTGTGTCGATTACTTTGTAGTTTTCTTAACAGTGTCAACTAGGGGGGAGCACAAGGAAACAAACAAAAGGTGATTGTTGTTGGGAATGATCACAGTCTAGAAGGATGTAGGGCTATAGGAATGTCTTCTAAGATCCCTCTATATTTGATTTCTTATGTTAATCTAGTCTAAAATCCTTATTCACTTGCTATTTTTAGGCTGGACAAATTAAATAATTTATTTATTTATTAAACTTGCGTAACTATGATGACATGCAATTGTAGGAATTTTGTTGATTTCCAGCATCATTTGCTGGGAAAAGTAAATAAGTTTGCAAGCATTATTTTTACAGTGCACATTATAATAACTTCTAATGGCTTAGTGTTGCAGACTTGTGATCAATTGTGAAAATTACTTTTCCCCACCACATACAAACATTTATTTGGTATAATTTCACGGAGACTACTAGAAACAAATCATAAATGACCAGTTGATGATGATTGAATATCATTAGTGGTTGGTGTGGACCTACTGAGCCAAGGTGAGATTGTGTGCCTAATAAGCATAGAGTTGCATTTGAGCCCTGAATCTTCATCACTGCACCCATGATATCATGGTCTACTGGCCACTTTGGGTTGACAACTGGCTCCATATGGGGAGTTGTACATTGGTGGAAGGTGCAAGAGAAACTCCAGATAATCTGATAGTTTCTGGCAGACATGATCTACCTGTCAAGAAACAAGAATGGTAGGAAACATGTTATTTGATGGATCCAAAAGTTCACATCTCAATCACACCCAGCATACAATCCAAAATATTCTTATGCAATATACAAATAAGGAATGAGCCAAGATTCCAAAGGTAACATAAATGAAACCTATTGTTCATGAACATCGAGCTTATTCTCCAATGCAACCAATTTATCATCTCATCAACATCATGAGATCTTTCCTTGTGTTTAGTAATAAACCAAATCATAGCTATGTCAAGCATCCTGTCTAGGTTGGAATCTTAGTCAATGCATGGTTGAAAACTGAAGTGAGCTCCAAAATATGGAAGTGAACATCAAACTTGTCCAATAGTAAGTGTGTCCTACATGCTTTCTCTATCCAATATAGGGTAGGGCTAATATAACCTTTGACATGCGAATATGGAAGCCCATTACAGGCCATGAAATAGCTCCATGGATCACCATATGCTTCTCCAAACCCCTATCTACATTCTCCAACAGTCAACTTCCTAGATTTGACATGAAAATCATTTGCCATGCCCTCAAGCAACCAAAGTTTCAAAGACAACTACAATATAATCCTACATAGAATTTGTTTTCCTTCTTTGTTACCCCTTATCAAATATGCACATGAAGTAGGACACAAAAAATCAGATCTAAAAATCATGTACATATATAAGATAAAAGCATATTCATGCCATAATATCTCCCTAATGCTCTAATTGTTTCCTAACTATATTCCTTGGGTTTCACAATTAAACGACTTCTATAATACATGACTTCCATATGCATTATGGTCCAAATGTTCTTTATTGTTGACAATATTCCCTTTTGCAGTGTAAGGGTCTCCAATGAACTTGGTGCTGGGAATGTTGAGGCTGCATGCTTTTCATTTTTTGTTTCAATGGCTACATATTCAATTATCAACATAATATTTGCAATAGTTTTTATTCTTTTTAAAAATTTCTTGGGTTATCTCTTCACAAGTATCCCAAGTGTCCTAGAAAGAGTCTCAGAGTTGGTTCC
Organism: Pseudotsuga menziesii; assembly: GCA_001517045.1. NCBI lineage: Eukaryota > Viridiplantae > Streptophyta > Pinopsida > Pinales > Pinaceae > Pseudotsuga > Pseudotsuga menziesii. The sequence continues at coordinate 457,552 of LPNX011025221.1, read as the reverse complement.
ATTTCTTACTGCATCTATCCTTCTTAATGGAATGCATGCAGTGCTCTCAGGTAAGTACTTAACATATCCACTACTGATGTAATTTTTTATTTTAATTAACTATTTGTTCCCTGGTTAATTAAATAAACATGCACATCTGAGGGAAATTACAGAACAAAATGTAAGCTAACATCTAAACCCATATTTGATCAGGTGTGGATATAGGATATGGTTCACAATACTATGTTGCTAATGTGAACTTAATATCTTATTATATGGTTTGACTGCTGTTAGGAATACTCATAAAGTTTCAAGTTCAGATTGGGGATAACTGTAAGTATTCATGGTCCCTTACTATAGATTAATTTAGTCATTTGTAATTTCTCTGAATTGTTTGGTCTATGAGACTAGTTACTTGACTAATATTTTTTTCTTTTTGACAAGGTTTTATATATTCATTCTTGGATTGTTTTTAAACATTTTTTCTATGTTTGCAATTGCTATGGTGAGATAGTTGGAATGTATCAAAAGTCAAATCAAGAACATTAAACAACAGATTACATAACTGTAGTTTGAATACCTTTGCATTTTTGTACAGAAGACTGCTAAAACTTTTAGTTCTGACTTTGTCCTTTAATCATATCAATTTTTCCATCAATACTTCTCTTTTTGCAATAAGATTTAAGAGTTCTACAGCCTGTTGTTCGTTTATTCTCTTTCTATTGTTTGTGTTCATCATACTTTAGTTAGAGTTCTAACATGGTGTGAGAGAAGAGATATTTCCTAACATAAATGGTACACTTAAGTTCTACATGGAACTGGATACATGGAAATATTAGAATAAAGATATACTGGGAAGAAAACCTGGTTAGTTAAAAATTACTTTAAAACCAAAGTTCTGACTTCCTTAATTGGAAGGTTACAAAAACAAAGGTTAGAAAGATGTTCTATGGAAGAGAAGAATTTTCTCAACAAGCTCTCCAATAAAAACCTAATGATGCTTACATAGATTTCTTATTATTCCATTTAGGAACAAGGATGTTTGCAAGGTGGAACCTAAGAATTCCCATTGTTTTATGTTATATCATCTCAACTGTGGGATTTTAAAAGGCTTAATAGCTTCTAATTACTTTTATATGTTTCTTTGCAATGTCTCTTTCTAGGAAAAAAAACATTTGTGCCTTTAATTAAATTAGAAGACAACCCAACATATGTAGACAAATAAAGGTTGGGAATGTTGCTTATTAGAGATCAACATGGAAGCATAATGCTTTAATTGGTGACATTTGGAACCTGAAATAGAGCATAATAATACTTACATCATCATCTACCATGTCAGCATCATTTGACTTGTCTTCAAGTACTGGTTCAGATGCAACCAAAGGCTCTTTCATTCAGATGACCCAATGTCCACATTTTCTGCATCCACGAGTCTGTCAAGATCCATTTGATTGACTGCATTTGTAGCCAACAAATTCTTATCAATAACCAATTGGGATGGTTGTTCAATTGGTGCCTTAGAATCAGGAGTGAATTCAATTTAAACTTGGTTACCATCTATACTAGGCACTGACAATGAATGTGAACTTTTCATGGCTACGAAACCATTCTCGGAACTAGTTTTTGGACGTCCATCTTCAGGGTTTTTTGGAATTTGGGCATCACTTAAAAGATTAGCCATATCATTTATGTTTTCCTTTAATGTACTAACTATTGGATTGTTATATGAATGGAACCTCGTTTGGCTAGATGAGAATGAAGGAACAAGATCTTTTGCTTGCTGACACCCTGAGTCTGATTTGGTCACATTTGTCGTCTTAAGGTAATTTTCACTAAAATGATCTTGTGTTACCGAAATAGAGGATGATGAAACCACTTCTTGTGATATGTTTCCTTCAACAATATATTTGTTTTGAGTTTCCTTTTGCATAGGTGAACCAACCGGAGGGAGCTCTACTAGGCTATACCTGACTGTGAACTTCATGGATTTTGTATAAGGTATGTTTGGCAATTCATTAGAGAGAATTTGAGGTCAAAAATGGGCCTCCTAAGAGATGTACTACAAAAATATAAGATATATTAAAATATTATGAGATAGCGGTTTTATGGGGTAGGTATATATGACAACTTGCCTCCTACACTACTTTTTATGCACAATATAAATAACCATGGTTGAGTTACTTTTCTAAATTGACTATAAATAAAATTAATAAAATAATTCTACAATGATGTGACTAAGATTCATTGTAAATTCCAAAGAATTTATTGTCCTTTAGCATTTATTTGTCTTGAACTTGTAAATAAAATTAAACAAAAATGAATTTAATTTATATGCATAACTAACATATTTTTTTCATATAAATATCATTCATGAATTTAAATTATTTTTAAAAGTACAAGATTATATATATTTATTAGTTTGAAATTGTGATATTAAATACAATTGAGTGAATATGTAATTTAAAATTAAAAAAAATATGAAAATGACAATATATTATTTTATAAAAAATGTGAAAATACATTTTTATTAATTATGAGTACTTTACTTGAAAATGACAATAATATTATTTTATAAGAAAGTGAATTGTGAGTACTTTACTTGAAAATAACAATAATATTATTTTATAAGAAAGTGAATTGTGAGTACTTTACTTGAAAATAACAATAATATTATTTTATGAGAAAGTGTGAAATGACTTTTATTATGAGTACTTCTCTTTATGACTTAAAAGTACTTGTACCACTACCTTGGTTAACTATGGGTTTTCATCCACCATAGAAAATGTGACAAATAAACATTCTTAACTCATGCAATGCCACCTCAACCATGGGGGATGATGTCATCTACTAGAATGTAATTGGTTGATTTTTATAGTACATTTTGGTCCTTTTGAGGCCCATTTTTGACCTCAAATTCTCTCTAATGTTTCCAGATGAGAATCTATACATACATCTATAGATTGGAGTTTAGAATTTGTAGATATCCTAGAAATATCAGTAGCATGGTCTTACAGAGCCAATGTTCCCTGCTCCAAGGCAAATTTGACCTCATCAATGACATCTACGATTCCATCCAAGTCCACCTGCTTAACAACCATGCCAAGTATTCCTTCCAAACATGCACAATTTGTATCTATTAAAATTTCAGACAATTTCAAATATATTGGATTGCATACCTTTTCTTGTGTACTCTGATTACCCATGAAAAATTTAATTTTAATATATGTTGTATCAATATATACGATAGAAGTGGTTCAAAGTGACCAAACATTGGATTGTTATCATGAAACAAGAGATTGTAATAATAGGCTCTTTAGTAAGATTTTAAGTGAAGGTTTTTTCTTGTCAATGACCAAATTGACACTAGAACATTTAACAATTTAGAAAACCATTTTATACAAAAAGTATCACCCCCAATGTCCATGTATATCTTGTATATTTGATCACAAAGAAAATTGCAACATTTGGTTCAAACATACTAGGATACATGTAATATTATGCATCTACCAAATATTCAACTTCCAAATCTGTGTGCATCGATTTCAAGGCATCTAAATCATTGTGATATAAAAAAACACAAAAATAATTCGCAATCCCTTTTATTATCTCTAAATCTATATACTAAAAGTGCAACAATGCTTGACCAATGCATTGAACAGAAAATATCGTAGATCATAATGAAAATGTCTCATTCTAAGCAAATGGAATGTGGCTAAAAAAATTTCTATGTCAACATAGCTTGAACCTTTGATGGAAAAACAATTTGTTATGGTGACATAATCATCAACACCTATTGTTTTTTTTCATTCTATATAAGGAAACAATGGCAATGCAAGGATTTCTTCCTTTTCTTTTTTCCATCATCTTTCCTAATAAAGTATTCTAGATGGAAACACATTTCAAATGAGCCTATAGAATTATTGACAAAGTTATAATGAACAATTTGAATATAATATCTTTGAACAAAATCAAGAAAATCATAACACATGAAATGTAAAAGGAAACAAGAACAAAGGTTGGTTCAAAATCATGTTTGTTGACATACTATCTAGTAGTATTACACAAGCAAATTATGATAAATATGACAAGAAGTTATTTTTTAGGCTAATACTATTCAAATGTTTTCTCCTTTTTTTATTTTCCATCTTCTTTTTTTAATGTCCCTTGGACAGAGGGGATATTGCACGAAAGAAACACGAAATTATTTGACTTTGTGCTAAATATATTATAATAGTTCTTTTAGAAAAAAAAGCTTTAAGAGATCATGTTTCTTCATCCTATCAAATAAAGAGAGCATTGTGAATGGGCATTTCATGTCAATAGCTCAAAATAAATATGAGCCCAATTGAGCAATTCTTTTTTTTTCCTTTTTTTCACTTACATTTTGAAGTAAATTAATATGCGGGGCACCAATACTTGTTATATGTAAGGCTACTTTGAAAATAGTAGAGCATATTATCAACAGGAAATGGACATCTAGCATTCCTAACATCCTATTGCAAAGAAACTACACAAAAACATAATCACCCACAGAGGACATGGAATCAAGGTGATTTGAATTAGAAAGTTTCCAATTTGGAAATTTTGTTGAGGGGCTATCATCATCGCAACATTTTGTGCAAATAATTTCCCAATAAAAATGGGACCATGCAAATTGGGAAAGAGTAGTTGTAAGTGAAGGTATACTAAGCTCACTTGTCATTACAATCATTTCAAAGAAGCATAGACTAGGTGCACAAAGAGAAATGAATATGTGGATCTACTAGAAAAAATGGAAAATGATATTGCAAACTTGTCCATGTTTGTTTTGCATACAATGATGGAAAAAAAAAAATATCAGTGAAGGAAAGCTAGATCATATGCAACACTCTTGTAAATAAATTGTGCATGTCACCACTAGTTTGTGCACATTGAGACATCATTGTTTAATATTTTTGTTTTTAGATTGTGTACATTTCCCTCAAACAACATCAAAATGTGCTCAACTGAGAACTGGTCCAAGTATTGGCTCCATTTGATGGTTTCACGAATATACTTTCTCCCTAGGATCGCTCCACAAATTATCAAGGAAACTGACAATTCATTAAATAGCAACATATTGTCTCCGCTAACACTAAGGATGGGTGCATATCATAAAATGAAGCAACTTAAATCAAAGATACATAAATTCAATAATCAAATTGTTGTCTTAATTGTGTTTATAAAACAATCTATTTATAGATAATGATTCTTAGAGAACACCAAAAAAAATGAAAACATTCATGCATATTGTTAATACTAAGTAACATGCAAAATAAACATAAACATAGTATACATAGTCATGTAAAAGATTTGATTATTTTGTTTTATGCAAGTTATCACACTCCATATTTTACAACACTTATTCTAGAAATTAACAAAGAAAATGAAAATGCATCTCCATAAACAACAACCATCACCTAAAATAAATCAATGTAGATGCAATGTGAAAGAACAATATCCTAAGCTCTTGTATTTCAAACAAAACCATCATATGTCTATCACAAGTTTTACGGTACAATTTTATTTTAAAATCTACAAAACTACCTTACTTTATTTCAGAAAGATCTATTTTGAGGGGTTTGAATCCAAGTTTCCACATTGGTTTAACCCTGACCATTACATTGCATATTGTCGAAGTCACTCAAAACTTTACACATCAATAAAATATAATCAAAATCAATAAGGAAATGCATGCTCCTCTCTAGCTTTCATACCGATCATAGATTTAGACATACTATTAAATGTTTCCACAAACAAAAGGCATTATGTGATTCCAAATTTGATTATTTACTTAAATTCATAACTATCATTGAGGAAGATGCTTATAACTTGTTGTCACAAAATTCAAATCCGAACAAGCCCATGGAATTGAATTTGAGATTCTATTACCCACCTAATGTCATTGTAAAATACACATGCTTGAAAAGAGTACAAAAAAACAAGATTGGTTCCAAAAACATTGTTTTTTTTGCAATGTTTTGTAAAATACACATGCTTAAAAAGAGTACCAAAAAACAAGATTGGCCCCAAGAACATTGTTTTTTTTGCAATGTTTTGCAGCCCATGTGTGCATTAATAGTGAAAAATCTTTTTTGTCCTAACTTTTTACACAAGGTTTCAACAATGCTTGTACACCTAAAAAGAAACACCCAGCATTTTCTTTTGAATTTGCAACCTAAATAGTTCATTGCTAATATTTGTTAATAAATAATATAAATCAACAATTATTTTATGATATTAATAAGAATCCTTTGAATTGTTTGCAACTGATATTGGTTTAGTTGTATGGATTTCCTTTTTTGTTGCTAAGATTCAAGCCATACACATATCTGACAAATATTAAATTGAGCACATAGATTTGTGGACCAACACATAACTCACAAGATAGATCAGACAATTTACTCGGCAATTGAAGAATGAAACGGTGCAAAAATGGCTTGCAACTGTGAATGCTTTCATTAATCAAAATTAATTAGATAGTTAATAACAATGAAGTAAAATGGCTAAATATCCTCATGCAATTCAAATCCATGTGAGGAAATTCGAATTGGTTTGACTCTACTTGAATGAATGGTTAACTAACCTTTCCTAAGTCATTATCGGAGTTCAAAATCACAACTCAAGTGTTTAATTCAATGTTAACTAGTCTAACTGACTGAGGTAGATGAGTAAATGCGCCTCACCAGCATGCAGCCATGCAAAACTAGTGCTAACTGAGTAGAACTAAGTGTAACATGATAGAAATGAATATAACTGACTCCTAACTGAGATTTACTAGTCACCAACTGAACTCAACTAATGGAGGTTGGTATCGGCACTCCCAGTGGCTCCTAATTTGTAGGGATTGATCTAGGAGACTCCTAAACTAATGCATGCAAGTGCAATCAGTGGCAGTTGGACTCAATTATTGTTCTCCACACTTTAGTAACTGTTACATGTGCCCCAATTAGGCCAAGTGGACCCAATGGTGCTAGTGACTAAAAATAGACTGAAAGGACTCCTTATTTAGACATGACTCGTGAATTAGACATAAATGACCAAATTGGATTATTATACCAAAATCCTGTCACCATCATGTGATAAGACATTTGACATACCTACTTACCCCGAATCCCAGCTTTTGGAGTGGAAACTCATATCATTTGTCAATCTTTTCATACAAATTCCCAGCACCGCGCTTGACCCTTTATCCATAAGCGGTACCCTTGTTTGCACCGCCCATCCCTTGTTTCCCATAAGCGGTGCCACTGCTTATGGCTCTTGGTCCATAAGAAGTTATTACCAGAACTGCTCTGTCAATGAAGGAAAAATGTGATACCCTGGGTAAAAAGGGAAAAAGAGAAGTTTCTCGAGGCTTCTAGATGATAAGCCTTGTGTCCTCCCTTATCCCTACTGTTGTGGGTTAGCTGAGCTTGAGATCCCTCATCCTAGGATCTTAGAGGCCACCTCACCCACTAATCTCTCAACCATCCCTATCCATCTAGCCTTATGAATACAAGATTATGGCCATGGTTGAGGGGGAGCACTCTTAAGGTATTGTTATGATGTTGGATTGATCACTTGGTCCATACCATTGGAGAGCATAGAGAGAGCTAGAGTCGGAGCTTATGGGGATGAGAATGCTTGGTTTCATGGAGATACATGTCAACACTAAGGCTTGGTTGTAAACTTCTTCATATTTCTTTAATGCAAGTTGATTTCTATCCCACATATATTGTTGATGTTTTATTTCACATGTATGTTGTTGGATTCCTTAGTCACTAACATAGATTAGTAGATCGTATTCTGGTTGCTTTGATCTATTTCGTGTTGAGCTAATTGCAGGTACATAAGGTGACTATCAAAGCATTGTATTCTAGGTATCTACGGTGTCTAGGGAGAGTCTTCAACCTCTGTCCTCTATTTGTTTTGGATCTGAACCATTCAGACCAGTGGAACACCTTGCTGTCCGCAGGAGGTGAAATATTCCAGCTGACAAATCTGGCAACTCTGCTGGGGACTTAGTTGTGTATCAGTTGTTTTGATCTTCCTCAGTCTACAACTCTTGTCTGAATCCAAGCTCCTTCTTCAACTCTCTTCAGTCAGATCTACTTTCTGACTTACTTCATTTGGGTTTGAAACCTCCAGATCTGTTTAGATTTGAGTCATTTCGATCTTTTATGCTTTGTTTCCATACTCAATTCAATAGTATTTGCCCTGATCTAGTCTTTTCCCTGACTTGATCCATTGTTCTTCTTGTGTTTTGGTTATCTATAGGGAACCACGCCTATGTTGTGTACGAGAAGCGGTGCCACCGCCTAAAGAAAGTGGGAAGTACGTGGTTCCACCTCCTATAACATGTTGGCAAGAAGCGGTGTTGTATTGGAAATGCTCTGTCAACACCTGAGAAGCACGGTGCCAGGTAGGCATCATTCCAAAGCCTTTTGTCCTTATTTTTCTTCACAAAAATTTGGATTTTGTTGCTTTCATTTTTGCTTATCAGACTTGTGTTACTGAATCTGATGCTTGTGGTTTGAGATTGTATGGTTTAAGATTGATTTGAGTGGAATTTCAAAAGTTTGACTAGGTCTTTTGATTGTTCATCTGCTTCTATGTTTGTTGGTTGTGTTTACGAAAGGATTTCTTGTTTTCTGAAAATCTTAGGGTGTTATTAAAATATATTTTCATTTCTACTACATAGACTAAAAGAATAACACTAGATTAGCTTCTGGGTTTCATTTCTTATTTGCATAGTAAACTTCTTTTTCCTCTCTTTAAAAAAGAAATTTTTTGACTGAGACTAGGATATCATCATTGAGCGTTGGAAATTGGTTTTCTGATTGGATTTACAAGCTTTCAGGACCTTTATGATCTTTCATCTCTCATGCATTTAGAACTATCTCTATCAAAATAAAAAAAATGATAGTTTTAAGTTAGATTTGCTTATGTTTTGAGAAAATTGAAAAAATAGAGTGCATTTGCATATAGGTGTGCTTCTTGTTTTTCTTTTAGGAAAAGAGATTCTTCCCCTTCTTTTTGCTTTCAGAAAGAGAAATCGGTTTGGTAAAGTGATTGCTTGTCTTTGATTTGATGTTCATGACTACTGCGTGGAAGTATTTTTGGTTTTTGAAACAAAAGGAAAACACTCTCTTTCCCTCTCGTAAGTAGGCATACTAAACAGTAAAGTGAACATTTTGTACCAGCATACTGCATGGTTTTACTTTTCTGTCAAAACATCATGCATTAACCTAACCATACAAGTTAAAATTAATGGTAGTTGTAGGTTAAAATTTACATAGTAACTTGAGTGATAGGTTAGAGACATGTTCAGGCATCGTTAAGCATAGGAGCTGTCGTTATTTGTTAGAATTACATTTCGGGACTCGTGCGGTTCTTCCACGTACCGTCGGTATATCGAACGGCCTTTCAAGTACCCTTGAGGTATATAGAAAGGTACTTCACGTACTCAATTGTATATCGGAAGGCCCCTTGTGTACGGTTATGCATTAGACAGCACTACTACCGATTCAAGCTCCCACGTACCTTGAGTATATCAGAAGACCCCACTAGGGTACCTTATCTATCTAAGAAAAGCCCTTTGGTCGTCTTGTTTGGAGCCATACACCGAAAATAGCATTTGGGGAGATTACTACGCACGTACCCTCGAGGTATATCACGAGTGGCACCTTCTTGACAATCCTAGTGAGAGACCTGACTTTTGAACTCCTCCTATCATTTTGTGTGTTTGTTTTGACCTATAGCTTGTGTAGGGAAATTATTTTTTGGTGTGTTTTCTATATTTTCAGACCCTAGGTTAGTTAGGAACTGTAGAAGCTGGCTGAATTAAGACAGTCTAGAAGAGTACGGGGCTTGCCACCTGATTTTATTCCTAGTTCAGGAGAAAATCCTATGGAAGCTATCGACCAAGGAGCTGCTACCACCTCCCAAGTGGGAGATAATGTGGTTGTGGAAAGTAGAGTACCATATTCTTCACACTCACCTCCCTTGGTCCAGTAGCCTTCTCGGGGAGATTCCTCATTCCATTCTCCCATGGAAGGACGTGTTGATGATACTGCTCACCCGGATTTCGGTCCCAATGCTCCCTTTTGGGACAGCCATGTAGGTCAGGTCATTTCCTCATTTGGCATCCGTGTAAACTCTTCTGAAGATGAAGAATAACACAAGCAATACAATGCTACCATTCTCCATGCACAGGAGATTGACAAGCAGATCGATGACCTATTAGGATCGACACCAGCACGTTCCACATCTCTTCCTGTGGGATATCATTCACTGGCCGATTCTATGAGACCCATTGAACCGATTATAGATCATCCAATAACAACCCACAACCTGGGTCAAATTACCACCCCTATCACCTCTCATGTTATGTATGTTCCTAATCCTCTCAGGTCCTCTGCACCTAGGGCCCAACCTTCAATTCCCATTTCTTCAGCACCTTCTAGTGTTTGGGGGCAACCCCTGGCATGACCTACATTATCTGACACCAGAATTGTACCTATTCAAGGGCAGACCTCTAATATAGAACCATCTACAGTTTATGTCCATCCCACCCATACTAATGTGGTTAATCCCCCATCCAGTTCAAGCCAACCCTCTGGGGCACAACTTGTAACCATTCAATCATCTGGAGGTTATGGTTATCAAATAATCGTAGGTAATATTAATCATCCACCCAATCCTATAGGAATTCCATACCCTAGTAACACTTTTACGCCGTGGGGGAAACCCAACTGGTCTTACATGCCAGCTATGGGGGGGACACCAATACATACTACGGGAGGTGCCGAAGCACCACCTTATGGAGGTCCTCCCCCTGGGGGGCCTAACGGTCCTGGAGGATCTGGAAACTTTCCTCCTTATGGTCTTGGTGGCCCTGGTGGTCCCGAGGGACCTGGTGACTTTCTGCCTTCTGGTCCTAGAGTGTCTGGTGGCCCTCCTCCTAGTGGTTCCGATGGCTCTAGAGGTTTACCACCTCCTGGGCCTTCGGAGGGTTTGGTGGTCTGCCTCCTGGTGGTCCTGGTGGTCCCGGTGGCCCTGGTGTCCCTCCTCCTGGAGGCCCTAGTGGTCCTAACGGTTCTAATCCCAGAAATCAACCCCCTACGGGCATATTTTCCAGTAGTTATTCATCATAGCAACCTGTTTATCAGTCTACTTATGGTCCTACTGGTAATTATATTCCATATCAATATTACCAGTATGTTCATCCCAACCGACAGTTACCTTTCCTAGAAACTTTGGACTTACCTGATTTTTCCAAGTTGATCAATGACCCCATCTAACATAATCCCTCATGGCCTCCCATTCTGGTAAAGTTACCATCGGACATCCCAAAATTCGATGGGAAGTAGGGAGACAATCCAAAGAACCATGTTATGACATTCCATTTATGGTGTTCTTCGAACTCCCTCATGGATGACTCCGTTCGGTTACGACTCTTTCATCAAACTTTGACTGGTACGGCTACGAAATGGTACATTAAGCTCCCACAACATTCGTTTGTGTATTTTGGCTCGTTGGCAACTGTGTTTCTTACACACTTTCAGCTCCCTATTCATTATGAAATGGGCACTGATCTTTTAAATTCTCTGTGATAGAACACCTCCACCCACATTTCTTATCATATTCATGAGTAGAGAAGGTGGAGAAGGCTTATTAAGGCCCCTATTTCGGATTAGTTACTAGCTGATTGGTTCACTAAATCCTTGTTGCCTCCTATTGCACAAGATGTGGCTATGGATGGTGTCGTTACCAAAGAGAAGACGATTAGTCGAGCTTAGTACCTAGATTTGGTCTATTCCCAGTCTGGAACTCTTTATGACCTGATTCCTCAAGCTCCTCACCCCAGTGCTGATCCTGCCAAGCCACCAGTAGAAGTACCTGTTGATGGGATTGTTGGTTCAATCCAGTCTCAGTCTGCAGCGAAACTTGCCAAGCAAAACCCAACTACCACGCCTACTCTTTCAACTCCTAAGGTTTCAGCCGAGGTCAATTCTATTCAAAGTACTCAAACCTCGGGTAATAAAAAGAAAGGTAAAAATATAAATAAAAAACCTGGAAACCAACAGGAGACTCCATGGCCAACCAATGGTGATAATGACAAAGGGAAAAGAAAGTCAAAATATCCCTATCTGCTATGTGGTGGTGACCATTTTTCAAAGGAGTGTCCTCATCGGGACGAAATCTCCCAGTTTTTGAAATCCAACCCCACACCTGCAGTACTTATGGATCCTTTTCCCTCTCAATAACAACTGATAGACCATATGTCTAATCAGGGTAACTCTAGTTCATCAGAGGAAATTCATATGATGTCCTCAAATACCATCCATCTGCAAACTCAAAGTTAGAATTATGATAAACCCATAGATAAGAAAGAAGATCCATCTTCTTCAGGGAAAGTTCCCTCTACTAGTTCTCTGAAATCCTTGTCTATTGTCCCCTTATCTATCGAGAAGCCTACTCTCGACATGATTTTTCACCCACCTAAGAGTACTCTTCGGAAGGATGTCTTTAATCCCAATGCCCAAGCTGCTCAATTTTATAATGTGGTTGAAGATCTCGCTCAGGCACCTTGTGCAATGTATACCCTAGAAGTGCTCCAAAGTTGCCCCACACAGTGCAAGAACTTGTTGACTGCATTAGGAGCTTTAGACTTGGATAACACTAACTTGATTCATTTCAATGTTGAAAACTACAAACCTAGATTATCATAGAAACTTTCTTTTTATATCATTATGAAGGTAGTGGGAAAGAAATTCTTCCGAACGGTACTAGATGAAGGAGCTTCGACCTCGGTGTTATCTCTGACTTGTTGGAAAGCTCTCAGCTCTCCCGAGCTCGTCACATCACCTACAACCCTTAAAGCCTTTGATAGACAGGGTTTCCAACCCCATGGTCTCATATCATCCCTAGCAATCGAGCTGGGGGGAAAAATCATTTCCATCCAAGTAGAAGTGGTAGATGCCCCTTTAGATTACAACCTCCTTCTAGGAAGGAATTGGTTCTATGCCATGACTAATGTTTCCTAAACAGTGTTTCGAACAGTCCAATTCCTACATCTAGCAATAATTGTTACTATTGATCAGATTGATATCTGTACACCAGATGTTACTTCCTCCACAGCTAATAACATCCCCATGTTAGGCCAGCCCCATCCTCCTTACCAGTTGATTGGGGTAGGCATGTTGAAGGATTCATCCCTTATGGGGATCTTTCCATCCACTCCTCCTAGCACAGATACCACAACAGTCCATATGATTGCATCATTTGATTATGAACCTAAGGGAAAAAATGTTATTGAGTCCACCTCGTTGAGTCTACACGAATCTATGTATGACACCATTCAAACCTTTTTCGATGATCACACTGAATCATGACCTTCATCTAGTGGATTCAAACCCTTACCATTTACTGTACTGGTTAGAAACTTCTCTTCTGGTTCTAGACTATCTCTCTGAGACTTTTCCTTTCGATGAGTCCATTATAGAGATCATGAATACAGATGATCCCATTTGGGAGGATCACCATCATAGATCCATGTTCCTCCCCAACGCTAGTTCGGTTAGCCATGATTTTGCATCCTTGTTTCCTACTGATATTGTCAACATTCCGCAAAGTCCTATATTGTTTCAAGATACAAATTCTGAAAGAAAACCTTCGCAACATTACTCAGACGAACCCGATTGACATATCAGCCAAGCCTGATGTTATCGAGCATGTTCATGTTGGGTATAACTGCTCGACAGATGAATCTGAAGCATATAAGGCACTTTTTAAGGAATTCCATGATATTTTTTCCTGGTCTTATGAATAGATGCCAGGGATTGACCCTTCCATTATGGTCCATGAGATTAAAACTTATCCCACGACTAAACCTGTCAGGCAGAAACTTAGGCAAGTCCATCCTTGGAAGGCCATAGCTATTAAAGATGAAATTGAAAAGCTTCTAAAACCTGGGTTTATTTATCCTGTACCTATGATGGAATGGGTATCAAACATTGTCCCTGTCAATAAAAATCAGGGCACCATTAGATTCTGTATCGACTTTAGGGATCTCAATAAATCTTGTTTCAAGGACAACTTTCCTACCCCGCACATCGATCAAATTATTGACAACTGTGTTGGAAGTGTCATCTTTTTATTTATGGATGGCTTCTCTGGCTATAATCAGATTGAGATATTACCCTTCAATCAGCATAAGACGTCATTCATTTTCCCATGGGGAACCTTTGCATATAATAAGTTACCATTTGGCTTGAAAAATACTAAAGCCACATTCCAGCATGCGATGTCCTATGCGTTTCACAATATTAAACATATTGTTGAACCGTACTTTGACAACCTCCCTGCTCATTCACAGTGACGGGAGGACCACCCTGGTCATCTTAGAGACATATTCCTGAGATGTCATCATTATAATATATAGCTCAATCCGCATAAATGTGTTTTTTGCATTGAGATAGGATGTCTGCTAGGTTTTGTGGTATCCAAAGATGGCATCCGGATAGATCCTTTAAAAATTGCCGCCATTCTTGATCTACCAGCCCCAACTAACCTCCTTGAACTCCAAAGTTTGCAGGGGAAGGAAAACTTTCTCCGTCATTTTGTGTGCAATTTCGCAGAGAAAACGCACGGTTATATGCGTCTCCCCAAGAAGAACACACCATTCTTCTGGGATGACCAGGCCCAATGTGCCTTTGATAATCTTAAGCACACTCTGACTCGTTCACCCATGATACACCCCCCGAATTATTCAAAGGACTTTCTCTTGTATATTGCTGCCTCTGCTACTACCATCGCTATGGTTTTAGCCCAGGACAATCTCCATGGTCAGGAGCACATGATTTATTACGCCAGTAAGAATCTCCTAGATTCTGAAACCCATTATTCACATGTGGAAAAGTTAGCATTGGCCACGGTCATTGCTGTACAAAAGTTTCGTCATTACATTCTACTCCGCACTACCACCATATTGCCATACCAGAACCCGATGTACTACATACTGACTCGTCAGGTACTCGGGGGCTAGTACTCCCATTGGATCGTCATCCTTCAAAAGTTTGGTCCGGAGTTTTCCAAGGCCACATCAAAGAAATCCTTGGTTTTTGCAAAGCTTATGTGTGATCTTCCCTGTGATACAATGGAATCTGAGCCCAGTGATTCATTTCCGGATGAATTATTGTTCCTGATTAGCACTACTGATCGTTGTTATGGAGATTTGCTGATTTATCTCCAGACGTAGTGTTTTCAGCCGCATTTATCTCATGATGATCATCGTTGTATTCGTCTATTATGGAGAGAAATTCCTATGGCTTAGGGTACCACAACAGACAGCTTGACTCTAGAAATCAATCCTTTCCAATATGCAATAGAAATTAAATATCTAACACTAAAGGATCAGACCTCGTACCTTATTCCGAATGGTTGAAGTAGATCCCCGTTGAGCTTTCCAACTTCATCTTGAATTGATAGATTACTTCCTCAACAACAAGTAAACAATACAAGCATATTATAGATATTGGTGTTAGATCTATTCTGGCATATATAATCAACATGTATAAGTATTTGAAAACATCCATGGATAAAATATTCATTCAAACATACATTATTGGACAGGAAAAGATATTTCTATTAATATAAAATCAAAGATTACAATGGATACAACCTCTGTCGGCACGTCTGCAAATTGGAGAAACTAAATCCCCCACTTGGGCCTCCACCACTTCAATCCTCCATCTCTCGATAGCAAGCTCACAATCAAAAGGCAATCTTGGGAAGAACACAAAAGTGCTCCAAGGTACAAAGGGATGCAAACTCAAGCATAAGTTCCGGCAACAATGGACTATAGTTTCTTTTCTCTCAATTCTCTCATATGCCTTCAATGTACCATAGAGTTCCTTATATATATTTTCAAAGGGGTAATGAAAGGTCGAATCCGAGCAATCTCAAGGAATTATTCAAAGGACTTTCTCTTGTATATTGCTGCCTCTGCTACTACCATCGCTATGGTTTTATCCCAGGACAATCTCCATGGTCAGGAGCACATGATTTATTACGCCAGTAAGAATCTCCTAGATTCTGAAACCCATTATTCACATGTGGAAAAGTTAGCATTGGCCACGGTCATTGCTGTACAAAAGTTTCGTCATTACATTCTGCTCCGCACTACCACCATATTGCCATACCAGAACCCGATGTACTACATACTGACTCGTCAGGTACTCGGGGGCTAGTACTCCCATTGGATCATCATCCTTCAAAATTTTGGTCCGGAGTTTTCCAAGGCCACATCAAAGAAATCCTTGGTTTTTGCAAAGCTTATGTGTGATCTTCCCTGTGATACAATGGAATCTGAGCCCAGTGATTCATTTCCGGATGAATTATTGTTCCTGATTAGCACTACTGATCCTTGTTATGGAGATTTGTTGATTTATCTCCAGACGTAGTGTTTTCAGCCGCATTTATCTCATGATGATCATCA
>LPNX011025221.1:399636-439764 GCA_001517045.1 Pseudotsuga menziesii | reverse complement strand
GGATGAAATCTGCTGGAAGGAGGGCATTAAGGCATCCCCCATCATCCAACACGAGGTACTCAGCAAAGCTGTATAATGTGGAAGGACTCAATCATAAGGTGCACGAACTAGTAACTGTACCAGGAATGGTCGACATGCAAAGTCAAGATAACTGAGGAATGGCCAACTCAGGTTTCAACTTCCTTCGAACAAGAGCATAACGACGAAGGGTGACTAAATAAAGGTAGCATAGACTCGATATACAAACTAGGACATCTCTGCAACATAGGAGGCATCGACAGAGGCTCCATGGGGACTAGAATCTTAACCAGTCGATGGAGATAAACTCAGATAGACGAGTATAGCTCCTAAATTCAACTATAAACCCAACCAATGGATGTGATATACAGTGCTCTATTTGAAGGCAACACAACTCGACAACTGCCAAAGATAACATCTTTCCTTGTCTGGCTTTTTGTTTTTTTTGTTTTTTTGGACTTTTTCAATTATTAAAAAATCTTGAAAAAGAATAAAACTGCTTTATAGTTACAGACTAGGAGGAGACGAGTGTCATAGGGGCAAACAAACTAGTTCCAAGCAGTGGAACATACCTATGCTCAATGTAAGGACACATGTGTAGGATATCGACACTCAGGGGAAAATCCCCTCCCGGTAAAAAGGGAATCAAGCTGCAAAGGATATATAAAATGGCTCTGCATGGCTAGACATGAGACAAGCTCGGGCTATATGGTTGAAGCGCAATGTCAGGGAAGCTGGCATAAAGCTCAATAAGGTAGGAAAATCTCATGCTAATGCAATTACAACTTGACATAAGGGAGTCCTGAGGGAAATAGGCCAGCAAAAGATCAAAAGGAGTATGAGGCTCTTGCGAAATGTCATGGAAGTACTATACAACAGACTCCCACACCCTAAAGGAAAAAACGTCAGCATGGGCATCAAATGCAAATAAGGCGCTAACTAGGGTACCCATGTAAGGTCAAGCTCTACCACTCATATCATGCCACTTCTAAAATAGCAAGAAGGTTCTGTGACATAATAGAGTGGGTTCGTACCTAAGGCTATGATGAAACGGTCATAAGGTCATGCAAAAAGGAAAACGGTGATGAAACCTAACCTACATGACAGTTTAGACATGATACCTGAGATCGGCACGAACAGGTCAATCCAACGGCTGAAATGGCACTCAAAAAGGTCTCCTACATCATGAATTAGGTCAAAAACGGTCCAAAATCATTAGAAATTGTCGAAACTATAGGCAAGGGGGTATAAATTTTCAAAAATTTGAAAAATTTCTATAAATAGTAAATAATTCAAAATATTATAAAACATTTGAAATTTTTACCCAATTCAGCTTAGATTTTCAACATCGAATTCTGGGAGATCCAGCTGGCGGAATCCACTACCGTTTCTTCTAGGTACTTACCCATGCTCTTCTCTTCCATTTTGATGAAATTTTTATGAAATTCCATGGCCATTTGAGGTTTCTAGGCCAAACTAAAAAAGGCAATGCGGCCCACGCGGAAATCAAGGGTTTTTCTGCATATAGGGCTGGATATACGTGGAAAATTCCCTCACAGTCGCGTACATACATGACTGTTTGGCAAACAGTTGTGTATGCGGCCGCGCATGAGGTTTTTTAAGTAATCTAATGGGAAAACTTGCAATTTTTTGTGCAAGATGGTCCTAGAATGGAGGGAGCGTGAACATGGTGAGGTAGAGGAGGCATTAAGGGCCGATCTAATGGCTCAACAAGCTCTACGTGCATGTGGACTCTATACGTTTTGGTGTCTTGGTGGTTTGAGGGACAAACCAAGACTATTGCAGATGCTGGTGGATTACTAGGATCCAGACTCTGAGTCCTTCCAAATAGATGGGATGTCCCTCACTATATAGGTGGAGGACAGATACTTTATTACTGGACTTTCCCGATGGGGGGAAGTAGTGAACCTTTGTTCTCGTGGTGGGCCCAGAGGTGGCCTGACTATCGATGAGTACATTGCGGTGTACTACTATCCAGACACAGAGAAGGTGGGGAGTCAAGTACCAACCAAATCTATACAGGTGCTGGGCCTAAAGGCCATTCTATTGACATTGGGCAGGATAATAGGCTTGGCTTCACTCCACCAGGCCTCACGGCCTCTAATGTTCTATGCAGTGGAGTGCATGAGACCCACGGTCTATGACTGGAGCACTACACTACTGAGCAACATGAAACATCAGCTCAGTGAGTGTAAGGCGGGCAGAGTGCGGAATTTCAAGTTCAGCAGCATATTGAGCACATTTTTCTTCGAGCATGTTCCAGGATTGAGCCCCAGAGTTGACGTTCCTCTTCACGAGGTTCGAGATCCGGCCCAACGGCACTGGGCAGATGCGATGCGCACACTGGGGGGAGGTAGGGTGGCCAACCCCTATCCAACTGATTTCTTTCCATGGTGGTGACAACAGGTAGTTGCCATCGATGACTACCCCTATGCGGGGATAGATTTTTGGGGGGACCCAGACATGCCGCGACCACCAGGATCAGCATATGGTGATATAGGTAACGAATCTCGACCCTCTCTTTAAATTTTTGAGTTATTTAAATTTTTTTGTGTTTTCTGATTATATGGAATCAAAAGACATATTTTTGTGTGACAATACATAGTGACATCTACCATTTGTATGCAGATGTGGGACCACGGCGGCCTGAAGGCTTCCCCTGTCACAGATGGAGGGGAAGAGGAGATGATATCACGGGTGTGGATGCAGAACGGAAGCTCCAGAGCATTCATACCAATTTTGTGAGGCTGACACACAGGGTTCCCATGGTGCAAGTCGAGGACTTTCCTGAGGCTATGCAGTGCCAGGTAGTGGGTGTACCACGAGCATGGGTGTGATTATTCTGACAGCTAGCTAGAGCCGTAGTGACCTTCCATGATCACAACCCCCCTCCTCCTCCACAGGCTTAGATACCTGGGAGCTTATACATTTTGTACTACCGTTTATTATATCTTGGTGGCTCGAGAGCCCCACTTTTGTATCATGACACTATGTATTACCACATTTTGGATGTTATATAAAAAAAATTATGGTGATCAGTTTATTTATTTACATGTGTAAACATTTGTGTTTGTGATGAATTTATTGTGTATGAAACAAATGCCAATCTAACACGTAGTTAGCATATGAGTCAGCAACTTGATTATTAATTCTTGGAATATGTATGTATGTTATATTGTCAAATTGTCATTCTAATAATCTCACATGTAAGAATATTCTTAATAACGTCAGATCTCTAACATGGTACAAACCATTAAGCTGTGACACTACTAACTCCGAATCAAGAAGTACCTCAAGAGAGAGAACGCCATGTGAAATGGCATCTCGTAGAATCTTAATAACGGCGCTATATTCACCCACATTGTTTGAAGATGGCCACAAACATACACCTCCTAAAGACAGTACCTGACCCATAGGAGTATAAATCACCCAAGCAGCAGAGGCTGAGTGTTGAGTGTGATGGCTCGCACCATCCGCAAATCCTATGTAGGTGGAAGATTCCATTGACATCTTCCAAAAGAAACGAAAACTAATCACAAACCCAATCATGATAAGAAAAAGACCTAACTATGCAAAACTGTACAATAATATACAATTACCAGCCTTGGCTGAAAATCATGCATAGTACTTATTGAGATAGAGCCCATTTCTAGGCTCCGCCAAGGCCATTCCCTCATAATCTACTAACTCATAAGAACCCTTCTCTAACACATGTTTGACAATGTAAGGACCATGCCAGATGGGGTTAAACTTTCCTGCCCCCAAGGGTTCTTTCGGTTCATCCCACAAAAGGACTAAGTCATCCTCACTAAACCTCCTTGGATGGAAAGACTTATCATACCGGACCTTTACGCGACGTTTATTTACTTCTAGAGCCACCAAGGCATCTCGACACTGCTCATTAAGTTGCTCAAGGTGGACCAAACGCTCCTCCAATGGTGAAGTGTCTGGTAAGAATTCTACAGCTAGCTTCAAAGAAGGAATCTCGCGTTCAACCGGCAATAATGAGTCCACTCCATGTACAAGTTGATATGGAGAAAAACCCATGGCAGTCTTAACAACGGTTCTATATGCCCACAAAGCAGGATATAACATGATATGCCAATTATTCTTGCTCTGTGCAATGGTTCATTGGAGAATGGATTTGAGTGATTTATTCACTACTTCTATCTATCCATTCGCTTGAGGGTAGTAAGAGGAGGAATGCTCTTGCTTGTACCCTAACTTTGACACCAACTCTTCCATCATACAATTCTGAAAGTTCGAGCCATGGTCAGTGACAAGCTCTTTCGGAATTTCAAACCGAGTAATAATCTAGTTGAATATGAAGTGCGCGGCTATCTCACCGTCAGGTTTAACTGTAGGCATAGCCTCATCCCATTTCATGAAGTAATCAATAGCCACTATTATATGATGATGCCCCCCAGCTAAAGCTGGGTTACAATCCATAAAATCAAGCCCCCACTTAGTGAAGGGACCGACAGTGATGATGGGATGTAACGGGGCAGGTTTCGAGTGCATATTACGTGCGAATACCTAGCAAGGGTGGTACCTCTTGATTGCATATACACAATCCTTGAAGATCGACAACCAGAAATAACCCGCTCTTAAGATTTTTTGGGCTGTAGAAAGCCAAGATAAATGACCACCACACACCCCTCCATGGCAATCATTGAGCACTACCTCAGCCTCTTCATGAGTTAAACAACGTCGTAAAATGGAATCTACCCCACGGCGGTACAAAGTGTTATCCACTATGAGGTAATTCTTAGACACGTGACGTAATCGTCATCGTTCATCCCATGAGAGGTGAGTAGGGACCTTCAATGTCTGTAAATATATAATGATATCCCCATACCATGGGTCTAAAGTTGAGATTAAGAAGATGTGTTCATCGACAAACGTATCTTCACAAACCAACTCCTCGGCCTCGCTTGGGAAATCCGATATAAGCTCTGCAAAAATTAACGACTTCTTTGATTTTGCCGAAACAAATTCAAGATCAGATTCTTGTAGGATGACAATCTATTTATCATATTTTCCCCCAATCATCCTTCGAGTGAGGATGAATTGAAAGGGATTGACATGGGCTACAACTAAGGTCTGGCGAAGGAGAATATAATGTCTCAACCATTGAATCGCATGTACAGTAGCTAAAGAAAGCTTCTCAAAATGAGAATAACAAATCTTTGCGTCAATAAGGTTCCAGCTCAGATAGTATATGACATGCTCTTGGAGCTCCTCATTCTCTTGAACCAAAACCATACCAATAGTCTCCATGGACATGGCCACATAAAGTAGAAAATCATGGCTATAGTCTGGGGGACTAATCACCAGGGCCGATGCTAGGGCTCACTTGAGCACATCAAAGGACTCCTGGGCTCGCTCATCCCAACAAAAGGTGGTGTCCTTATTTAAAAGATGCATGAAGCCTCTAGTCAAATTGGCAAATTTGACAACAAATATCCATAAGAATTTTGCCATGCCTTGCAAACATTGAAGATGATAAATATTCTTCAGGGGAGACAACTGAAGTATTGCCTCAACCTTCAAAGGGTTGACTCTTATACCCTCTTTAGAAACGATGAATCCTAACAAGCGACCTGACTTCACACAAAAGATTCACTTATGAGGATTTAACCTAACCAAATAATGGCGGCATATTTCGAATACCAATCTCAAGTGATAGGAATGACGCATTCTCATACGAGAATGAGTAGCAAGGTCATCCAAAAATACTTTGATAATTGACTTGAGATCATGGAAGATCAAGGTCATTGCCCGATGAAAAGTAGCTCTGGCATTCTTAAGGCCAAAAGGCATTTTCTGATATGCAAACGTTCCCCAAGGACAAATAAATGCAGTATTATGTTGGTCCTCAGGTTTAATTTGTATCTGATTATATCCGAAAAAGCCGTCCATAAAGGAAAAAACCTCGCTACCCGCACACTCATCCAAAATCTAATCAATAAATGGTGTGGGGAAATTGTCCTTAGGATAGACATGATTCAAATCATGGAAATCAGTACATATGCGGATCTCTCCCTGCTTCTTATCCACTAGAATGGGGTTTGAAACCCACTCCATCAAGGGAATGGGATAGATAAAATCGGCTTTCAGCAGTTTCTCTATCTCTGCCTTAATTGCGGGTGCTTTCCTAGGATTCACCGCACGCAAGCGTTTTCGAACAGGCTTAGCGTTGGGATAAGTCTTAATCTCATGTTCGATAATACGAGGGTCGATACCTGGAATTTCGTCATAAGACCAAGCAAAGATATCACAGAATTCTTCAAATAGCTCGATGTATTCTTGAATCTCAGCATGGGAACATTTTGCCCCAATATAGACATTCTCTATCCTACCAAGATCGTGAGAGATATTGATAGGAATCGTTGAAGATATGTTTGTCATGTTTCCATCAGCCATCGGACCAGGAGATCTTAATGGAACCATAGGACTACCAACTCTCTCACTAAGAACCACCCTAAATTCCTCACACTACAAGCAGTCAAGCTCAGGAAGAAAGTAAGATCTATGATGGAGTTCCTCCCATGGTGGCTCAACTCCCGACATGGCCTCAATAATCACTTCATCTAAAGGGAAAATAGTATCAAGGCAGTTGTGTGCATGAGAAGACTGCACTTCCCATGCCGGCAGCACATAAGGGTCCTCCTCCTCTGTCCATGAAGAGGAAGGACTGGGCTCTGTAACACACTCTAGATTATCTTGATAAGCTGTCATAGTTGCAGGAAATGGCACGTTCATCACGATGGGCTCACTCGGATTACTCGGTGTAGGAAGAATCCAAGGATATTCCATATGACTCGTGCGAAAATACACCGATCTCATAGATGTCGAAGCCTCACCGGAACTAGACCCTATCATAAGGATCGGTGCAGGACAACTAAAGCTTCCCATCAGGGATGGATACATGCCTACACCCACACTCCTAGTTGCCGACTGAGAGTGTACAACGATCGGGATCGAAGCTCCTGAAGATGCAGTAATAGATGGATTCTTGAATGACGTTTTATCAATCGTGACTATCTTCCCATTCAATGGAAAGCATACAACGAGAAATCGGGAAGAAGCAACGGCTTGCATACTGTACATCCAATTCCTACCCAATAAGATATTGTAGTCAAGGGGCGCATCAACCACCTTGACCTCTATCGCAACGGTCTTCCCTCCCAAACAGACCTTAAGGGAAGGAAGAATCCCGTGCGGCCTAAACGATCTCCCATCGAACGCAATTAACATGGTCGCTGATTTAGACAGCTCGGGGGAACCTAAACCCTTCCAACATGATAAATACATCACAGAAGCGGCAGTGCCTTTGTCAATCACAGTGCGCTTGACGGTCATGTTAAGACATTCTACGTGAATCAAAAGAGACACATAGTAAGGCAAGCAAGGTTGAAGTCCTGTGGTTTCAAATTTAATCATGGAGGAAGAATTATCATCATTCACACCAAGGGTAGAAAGCAAAGCCTTCCTTTGCGAAGGACAACTCTGAAGCACTTCCAATGCAGACATCGCACAAGGAGTGTGGCCCAAATCCTTGACAACTGAATAGTTCTGGGCAACTCAGGCATTAGGATTGTGCCCCGAACGCTTAAGGACTCCCTTAGGAATGCAAGGTGCAGCTTCAGGTTTATCCACAGGTTTCTCAATATGCAAAGGATACCCTGGTGGATCAGGTTCCTTTCCTGGGCTAGGTTGTGACGAACCATAGTCCTTCGCACGGGTCACAACTTTCACAGCACGAACCATGTTAATGCAACCACGACCACTACCCTCCAACGGATCTTGATCACCACCAAACTAATCATGGGTCCTCGAGTTCATATTTTGATTGTGAGGTAAAGTGTTAGTTAGCACAGCTGGGCCCTGTGCCAAGAATCTTGAGGCTTCATCGATACAAGGGCACAAGTAAGTGAGGTGATCGTCCTTACACAACTTGCAAGGGAATTTAACCTTACGTTTAGCTCGCTTGTCCCCCCCAGCATTACGGGCGTTATTTTCATTATTATTAGCATTCTCATTCCTATTCCCACCCTTACGATTATTCTTACCCTTCTTTTTATTCCGTCCGGGCTGCTGGTTACCCTTCCAGTCCAACGATTGCACCGAAAGTACACTCGCTGTTTGGGCGGGTTGAGATGAATCCATGGCTTGTCCCAAAGCAGATTGGTTGATTGACAATTGACTAACTTGTTTTGCAACCGAATCCATAGGTTTAGCACTTGCACAACCAACAACGCCATCAGCATGTGGTCCAGGTTTAACTTTGGGGTCGAAACTAGAACGCGGAGCGTTGGGAATGATCTCATATAACAAACCGGACTGAGCATAAATCAAGTCCAGTTCCTACGCCCTAAAAATCACTTGTTCCTCATTCTGCACTCTGAATGTAGAAACATCCTTCGCTATATATGGAAACAATGACTTAAGGAACCATTCGAGAAGGAATTCCGGTGGTATAAAGGCTTTAATTAACCTCTTCTGTCTACGCCACTCTTGGATATGATCTGAGATATGTGTGGCTTTATCCTGCTAAAATGTCGACAAGAGTTTAGTACCAACGTCATAATGCATTGGTAGCTGGAAGTGGTTAAGAAAAGTCATCTCTAAGTCATCGAACAAAGCGAATGCCCCCTAGGTAGCTCTATATACCATTTTGCGGCAGGCCCAGTAAGGGTGCGTTGAAATAGTCGTAAACGGATGGATTCCTGATGTAAGGAATTCGAAGAGCACCATAGGTGAAAGGTAGTAACATGTTCGCTCAGATCCTCTCCCAGTTTTCCCTCGAACTTAGGTATGTCCGAGGGAAGCTTAGTAGGGACAATCGGCCAAGCCGGGTCATGAGCTACAGGATCGTTCGTCAATCTCGACAAGTCAGGAAGATTCATCGTTGCAAGGAAAGGGATCCTAGGATGATGAGGTCGATGGACCGCTCCCTAATAGTTCTGATTCACATAGGTCTAATTACCACCATGGCCTTGGCCATAGTACCCTTCTCCCGTTTGACCCGTATAGGGTGGCATGGAAGCACCATAGTGTGGTGGACCTTGACTATTCGGAGCTACAAAGCCGTAATTTGGAGAGTAAGCAGGTTGTTGATACCTGCCCCCATAAGGTGAAGAACCCTGTCCATACTACGTCCCATAATAGGGTCCATAAGTCATCACATGAGATGTCCCATGAGACACTCCGTAAGTAGGAACATACGCTCCGGAAGTAGGAATATACATTCTGGAAGTAGGAATGTGACCTCTAGAAGTATGAGCATGACCTCCCGAAACAACAGGTGGTGCATGAAGCTGAGACACAATTGGTCTAGTAACGTAGTACAGACATAACTCGTAGCAACGTTCCGACTCAAAGGACCACGTGAATGAGGTGGAGGGTGAACATTCGAATAACTAGGGATAGAGGATGAAGGGACCTGAGTAATTATGTATGTGTTATTCCCTATAGTCACTTGTCTCGAATTTGGTATCCTAATAGGATCACTAACCCTAGACCTAGGAGGAATATGTGATGTAGCTTCCACCGCCGGGATGGAAGGTGTAATGTGACTAGTGCTCCCAAACCTCTCTGCATGGTAAGGAATGAGAGTGCCCACAGGCATAGTGTTAGGCTTGAACTCAAATTTGACATGAAATGCCAAATCATGCGTAGGAAAACCAGACATACCATAACTACCATAACTAGTGCTCACAGGTTCAAAATGAGTCTCGTCATCCTCCGGCATTCCATACCGACAATGCGTCAATGGAGAATCAACCCTAGATTAAGTAGGTCTATCATGAAAAGTGCCTATCTCAGAAATCACAGGACCTAACTCAATCAAGTCGGGTGAAGGATCATAGTTAGGAGTAAACTCCCCATCTTCCATGTGAATGGGAGAAGGTGGTTCAGGAATACCTTCTATATGGTCTCCCATGGTGTGTGAATCAATGTGTGAAGTAGTCCGCCTGGACTTTCTATTTCTCTCTCCCAAAGGAGGAGGAGATGTAGAAGGCGGAAGTCCTGCTAAATGACGAGAATGGCGAGGAGTCGCACCCGAATCCACAATGACTCAAAAAATATAAAAGACTCTCTATCTACGCAAACCCTAGCCAAGCGTGCACAGAGCAATCACCAATAAAATCTAAAGCCAAATGCAAGCAATCAAGGGTAGGATAAGTGAGCTCCTAAATGAAGCAGGTATGTCTCACCTAGGAGAGGCTTGAGACTCCCATACACAACAAACAGAGGTACATAACCAATTATTGTGGCCCTCAGCTTCAACACGTAAAGCGACTGTGCTGTCTGACCCCAACCTGGCCGAGACACTTGCAGAATAACCCCTGCAAAGTACCCCCTTGATATCCTAGGTAAGGTCACTAAGGTCACCTCAATATAATCAATGCTCAGGCGAATAGTCGCAGGTGGGATTGACCGTATGGGCAGGGTAGCAAAGCCCGAAACTCTCGAAAGAGCCCCCAGATATGAATACAATCCTAGAAATATCTTTGGTGCTACCCAGTTATGACTAGGGGTCATCCCAATCAATAACCGCTCACACTGCCTCGTGCTTAACTCCCTTTTGGGAGGAGGATCATGAGAAACACTAGTTATACCAAGGAATTTCACACACTCACCTAGATAGACACATACATGTTGTTGTTTAGTGGTCTTGGAGAATTTACTCACAATGAACTATTCCAAGACCCTAAAACCTAATCTTGTTGGTGAACTCTATCAAATAAAATAGTGTAGTTCATTGGCTTTATTACTCAAAAGAGGGATATGGTCGTGCAACTAATGGTGTTATGACACAACATGAAGCAAAATGCACACCTAACAATCAATGCAAATGCATTGTGTCCATGTAAACAGGGTATGCTACTACGTGAAATGCACAATTTTCTTCAAATGATAAATGCAAGCTTTCCTATATGAAATCGTCACTAATACTCCAAAGCAAATCTAGTGCAAGTATTATGCAAAATGCAAAATGCAATGCATGATGATAAGAAAATATTTTTGGATTTTTTGAAATAAAATGAGATATAAAAAGAAAAAGAATGATTCTACAACCCCCAAACTCTACAAGCACACTCAAGCGGCACTCAAGCAAAGCACTAAGGTAAAAGAATTCTAATGCACTAAACTCAAAACAAAAAATCAAAAATGCAATGACAAGAACATTCTTAAAAAAAAAAAAAAAATTACCCTTAAAAAAAACGTCTTTGCTCAGAAACAGAGGTGTATACAGACTCTGGCAGTATCAAAGGAGACTCAGCAATCATCACAAATCACCCAGCAACCATTTAACTTCTACTAAAAGGAAAAACTAAGGGCATACACGACTGTTCGCAGTAAACCCGCGTGTATACGCGGAAATAGCAGAGAAAACCACATGTATATGCGATTGTGAGTTCAAAACTCACCTACAGGAACAAAGGTGCATAAAAATAAAGGCAAACAGACAAGTTGAGACAAACTTCACACCAATCAGACACTACCAGGAAAACATGCCCCCAAACCTGACACAGAAACAAGAGATAAAGAGCAATTCAAATTCATTGAATGCCGATAGAAAACCCCCAAAGGACAACTACTAGGAACTCCCTAGTGGAGTCACCAATTCTGTTATGGAGAGAAATTCCTATGGCTTGGGGTACCACAACAGACAGCTTGACTCCATAAATCAATCCTTTCCTATATGCAATAGAAATTAAATATCGAACACTAAAGGATCAGACCTCATACCTTATTCTGGACGGTTGGAGTAGATCCCCATTGAGCTTTCCAACTTCAGCTTGAATTGATAGATTACTTCCTCAACAACAGGTAAACAATACAAGAATACTATAGATATTTATGTTAGATCTATTCTAGCATATATAATCAACAATGTATAAGTATTTGAAAACATCCATGGATAAAATATTCATTCAAACATACATTATTGGACAGGAAAAGATATTTCTATTAATATAAATCAGATATTACAAGATACAACCTCTGTTGGCACGTCTGCAAATTGGAGAAACTGAATCCCCCACTTGGGCCTCCACCACTTCAATCCTCCATCTCTCAATAGCAAGCTCACAAGCAAAAGGCAAGCTTGGGAAGAACACAAAAGTGCTCCAAGGGACAAAGAGATGCAAACTCAATCATAAGTTTCGACAACAATGGACTATAGTTTCTTTTCTCTCAATTCTCTCATATGCCTTCAATGTACCATAGAGTTCCTTATATATCTTTTCAAAGGGGTAATGAAAGGTCGAATCTGAGCGATCTCAAGGCATAGGGAAGGCCAGGAGTCAAGTGAGTCGATCCATGTCAAGGAAAACTCCAAAAGGATTTGGATTTTGTACACATCTCGATGTACGCGGTTTTAGGGGTCAAACCCATGTATATACACGATTAAGGGTTTAAAAGTCGCATGTATCATTTTTCACATGTTTTTAGGGATGGTCAAGGAAACATCAAAGGACAAAAAATGGTCCAAGGGGTCTAAGGACTCTACAGAGGGACAGGGGAAGGCCATACAAGTGTGATTCACCTGGAGTGGTAAAATCAGCTATAACACCGTCACCATGCAAAATACTACCTCATCATAAATGATACTTTGTATAGATGTGGGATTAACTCTATTATCTGGCGATGCCTCACCCATGAGGAGGCTGAACATGTGTTGAATGATTTCCACTCTGGAGCATGTGGCGGTCATTTATCTGGGATGGCTACAGCCCAGAAAATCCTTTGCGCTGGCTATTTCTGGCCTTCTATCTTCAAAGACTGTCATGAGGCTGTTAAGAAATGCCCACCTTGTCAACATTTTTATCCTAAAAAGCGCACCCATCCTGCTCCACTACACCCCGTCATTGCCGTTGGCCCATTTTCCAAATGGGAGATTGACTTCATGCATTGTAAGCCTACCTTAGCTGGGGGGCATGGTTACATCATCGTAGCCGTCGATTATTTCACTAAATGGGCTGAGGCCATGCCTACATATGTGGAAGATGGCAATACTTCCACTCTCTTCTTGTTATATCATATCATAGCTAGATTTGGAGTTCTGCAGTCCATCGTTACTGATCACGGATCCCATTTTCGTAATCAGATGATGGAGGAAATGAGTGCCAAGCTAGGGTTTCACCATGAAAACTCTACGCCTTATTATCCACAAGCTAATGGTTAAGTAGAGGCCATTAACAAAGTTTTGAAAACTATGCTTCGTCGAATGGTTGGAGATCATAAATCCAACTGGCACTGCATTCTTTTCTCTGCTCTTTGGGCTTATCAAACTTCTGTGAAAACAACTATTGGTTTCACACCATTTCAGCTTGTCTATGGACTTTAAGCTGTCTTACCCATCCAATGTCAAATTCCATCTTTACAACTTGCCGTCGAAATTCCCCCAGACACTTCCACAGAGGAAGAAATATTTTTGTACTTAAGTAACCTTAACGAGACTCATAGAGATGTTGCCTTGGCTAATGAGGCACATAAGAAACACGTCAAGGCACAGTATAATAAATCCGTCCAACCTCATGTCTTTAACAAGGGTGACCTAGACTTGACTTATGACAAGAGATATGACAAACTAGGGAAGGGTAAGTTCGAGTCCATGTGGTACAAACCTTTCGTTCTTTAGAAGGTGTTAGAGAAAGCAGCTTACGAGCTCGTTGATTATGATGGAATCCCTTTGGGGCGACCTCGCAATGGGTTGTACCTAAAAAGGTACTATGCCTAGGTTTTCTTGGGTAGTATCTTGTATATATGTAAATTGATTGGCTTTCAGTGTGCTTTTAGTATTTTCAAGATGGTTTTGAGCTTCATGTCCACATCTGTTTATACCATGTTTTGGTCATGTAGATGGCTTTCTACGGTTTCACTGATGGCTCACGATTAAGAGTAAAAGACCCAATTTGTGAAGCAGGTTTTCAACAATTTTATCAGATTCTTCACAGTTTGAAAGAAAATGGAGCCCGAAATTCGCCTCCCTCTTCAAGCGTGATTCAGTTTCTAAAAATAAATGTGGTCTTCATTAATTTCGTATTATCTTTTATCTTTTCTCTCAATGACCCATGAGTTTATGTTGCAACTTCCTTCTTTCTCATGCAATCCAATTTGTGATGCTAAAAATAAATGATCTCCATTGCTGGCAAACAAAGCTTTCACCGTCAAACTTCAAATTGGTAGCACAACCATAGTTTGATTATATTATCTTTGGTAATCTACAGGGCTTAGAATCCTTGCAAACCTGCAAAAAATTATATCAATTAGTGTTCATTAACCAAGGTAGAATGTAATATAAAAATTTTAAATGATGTAAAATTCTCCTTTTTTCGGCGATGAATATCATCATTCAACAATCCCTTTTTTTTAAATGTTTTGATACAAATAGTATATTAACTCAAGATTATTCTTTTGGAATTTAAGGCTCAGTAACGATTGTTTTTACTGCAAAGTGAATTGTGGCCATTGATTTTAACAAACAAATCTATTATTATGTGTTAATTATTTTCCAAATAAATAAACTAAACAAAAACAAAAAGATCCAAAATTAATATTCCCAACAAAATCCGAAATCACATGTCGGGAAGAAAATTCGACTTTGTTTAAAACAATCATTTAAACCAATCAGGAAAAAACCAAAAATCCAAAACCAAATTAAAACCCTAAGTGAAAAATAAAACTACCCAAATTCACGGACCCGAAATCAAATTAAATTATAACCTAAGATAAACTTAGGGTCTAGAAAGATGCAGGAATGAAAATGTGAAAAAGTGATTCCTGCATTATTGAAACTAAGACTTATCCATGATCAAAATAATTTCACATTTGTGAATATTGAATTTTAATCCACAAATTTCTAAATAATGATAAAACCAAATCTCATTGAAATTAGGGAATTTAGGATTCAAACAAACTAAAACATGTGTTCTTTTAATTTTCGTAACATCCAATTGTGTATAAAATGAATATATGGATTTAATGAAATACACAAGTTAAGTTAATGAAAATCAAAACATAACCATGAATATTTAAAAGAATTCAATAAGCTTAAACCAAATATTACAAACATTAAACTAATATAAGCAAATTACCCAAAAACCAATATTATTTAAATATTTACATTACAATTCTAGGCATGCAAAAGAGAAAATAAAACTCAATCAATGCCAAATATCGAACCAATGCAATACACAAAAGCACAAGAGAATAAATGATAAGATCAATTCGAATCTCAAAGTGAAGGTAATAACCAACCGTTATTTCGAATAATCAGTTTGTGCAGTGAAGACCAAGCTTAGGTGGGGAATGTGAAAGATAACATGGTAAGCTAGCCACCAAGATCATAGAACCAACTCAAATAAATAAAAGAGAAAATATAATGAAGAGATCAATAAGAAAGGAAACAATCCAAATAATACCAAAGATATAGAATGCGGGAAAAGAGTTGTGCACATTTATTTCATAAATATACACACCCTTTCCGCAATCTGTAATCCGCAATTGCAGGTTGCGGGTTGCGGAAACACACAATACAATCATATATCAAATACTTCCCGCAATCCGTAATCCGCAACTTGTGGCTTGTGGCTTGACTAACTGACTCATAAAAATGTTTCTGCATCCCGTATTCCACATTGCAGGATGTGGGATGTGGGATGAAAAACTCGCAAACAATAAACTTCAAGATTCCACAATCCGCATTGTGGGTTGTTGGATGTAGGTCGCGGGAAGGACACAATTTGGGGAAAATAGTCTTTTCTGTAACTCACTAAAAACACACAAAAAATGCATAAATCTAAACAATTTAGCTAACTCAAATCATAGAAACTATGATAAATGTTTTGGGGACCCCAAAACAACTTAAGAAATTCAGAAAACTTACCTTACATGTAAAATTGGGGTTCGCATGTTTTATTGAAAACATGGGATCTATTGTTCCTACAACAGATCTCTACATCATCCGAGCTAAAGGAGACTCTCTTGGGTACTCTCATATGTGTCATTTGATAAACACTTATGAGGTTTGATGCAAGAGATGGTACATACAGAACATTGGAAAAATAACCATGCTCAAGATCTACAGTACCTTGTCCTTCGGATATGATTTTGGAGTCATCTCCTATGTGGATGGGAATGGATTTTTCGGTCTCTAAATATGAGAAAGAGTCTCTTTCATCCATCATGTGATTCGAAGCTCCAGAATCTATCAAGAGAGCTTTGGACTTCGAAGTGCTTGCCATGAGAGCATTACCTCTTTCATGTTGTGGTTCCCGATCTTGCTGATCTCTCCTCCAAAAGATTTCTGAAAGATTGATGTGATTTTTCTCAAGAAGAGAAGTAGCTTCATCAAGTTTCTTTTTCATGCAAGCATGTTCAAGGTGGAAGCCCTTCCCGCAGTATGAACACTTGACTTTTTCCTTCCCATGATGCCCTTTTCTTTTGTTCTTCTTTGATCCAAAAGGCTCTTCATACTGCTGGTTTCCAACTTTAGGCTTAGGAGCTTTGAATTTGGTTTTTGGGTTCTTCTACTGCTTTCCTTTACCCTTCATATCTTTGGGCCCTGAGACATATAGGGCTTGATCACAGGAGGATATGATGATCCCCATATGGACAAGCTTATCATGTTCACTTGTTAGGGACTCAATGAAGGCACCGAGTGAAGGAATCTTCCATCCAGGGGTTGTGAGCTTCCCCGCATGAAATGTAGAGACAAACATCAGATAATTAGCTCCAATTTTGGAGAGAATGGCGAGCATGAGCTGATAATCCTCCTTCTCCACATTACATTGCTTCAACAGTAAGACAATGTACTTAAACTTTGTGAAAAAAATCATTTAAGGTCTCGAAATTTGGAAGGTTGGAGAGACATCAACTCATTTTCAAGATGGTATACTCTCAAATCATCCTGTTTTCCATACAAGGTTTCCAATTTGTACCAAATTTCCTTTGGAGTCTTCACTCCCGAGAGATGGAAAAGAAGATCCCGGGAAACAGAGAGCCACAAGAAATCAAATGCTTCATCTTTCTTGTTCAAGAATATAGCTTTGTCCATCATAGAAGTAGGCTCTTCTTCAGTGTCAATAGTGACCCGATAGAGTCCTCTGTCATGTAGCTAGATCTCCATGTCTCCTTTCCATGAATGGAAATTGAACGGAGTCAAGAGTTCGACAGAAGAAGCCATCTCAAACTGCTGGAGCGAATGCTTTCACCTATTAAAACCTACAAATCACAAAAAAAGGGGCACCATAAGGTCGAACATCCTGCACATTGTAGGCTTTCATCACACCCAGCATAGTTGATCAAGCAAGCTTGATCAACAATTTCCTAACTTGGGGTATTAAGTGGTAAGCCTTTGCTTCTGGTGCAGTGCTAGAATTTTTGAGCTTTGCTCAATTTTTCATGCAAGATATATCAAAAACCTTGTTTTTGAGAGATTTGAGCTTTTTCCCTCCATGAG
Source organism: Pseudotsuga menziesii (assembly GCA_001517045.1). Classification (NCBI taxonomy): domain Eukaryota; kingdom Viridiplantae; phylum Streptophyta; class Pinopsida; order Pinales; family Pinaceae; genus Pseudotsuga; species Pseudotsuga menziesii. The sequence goes on along the minus strand of LPNX011025221.1, from coordinate 422,246 downwards.
ATCTGATACCATATTAATCTGTCACAGTGATCTAGGGACTAAAAACACAGTCTCACAAAGATTTCAGATAATTAAGCATAAAATTGGCATAATGGTGCTACAATGGAAGTAGCAGCTCTGTATAATTAATAAAGAATGAATAATACAATACATTGATCATGCAAGGTGCATGAATGCCAAGACAATTTGAATTCCCAAGGAGGTCATTTGAATTGAATGAATGGGTGTAGCTTAACTAACCATAATCCATAGTAAACACACTTAGTTAACCAACTGATCAAGTCCTAATTGGCTCAACTGAGTCCTAACTAAAGTAGGAGTGCAATGGATGATTGTGTCTAACTGAAAGTAGCTCAGACACATGTCACTACATTCCAACCAACAAGTGGTAGCACATCATTAACTCCAATGAACCCCGATGAGGTTAACTGAAGTCAAACTGGTCATCAAAGGTAGTTGGAGGCGCCTTAGTTGAATCCAGTTCATAAATATTAATAAAAATAATCAATATAATGAGTGGAGGTGCCTTCACCACTTAGCTTAACTGATTGTAACCATCAATTAGCAATTAGGTGCATTTATGACACTCATATCATCCAGGAGTGCTCCTTGTTTGAAGGAGGAAGCCCAGTTAGCCTCCCCGAATGAAGGAGAAGGCTTAGTTGGCCTCCTTGACTGAAGGAAGGCATGGGTGTGCTCATGCTGATGTCATAGAGAGCTCATCTGATGCCGATTAAGTCAATAAAACTTAGGATAGTGGTTTAATAAGGCCAAATTGACCAAATTAAGTGTGCATGGTGGGTAAATGTCTCCAATAGGGCATCCCCTAAGTACTCAATGGGTTTGGCGCACCGGACGAGATGTAGTTCATGTGGTCTGGGCAGTCATCTTTGGTATGTCCATTAGTCCAACATCGCATACACTATAGGTCTTCCTATACCTCTTTTCCTCTTTTTATTTCTTGGAGTTTAATAGTCAAGTTAGCCAAATGTGATTGAATCTGTAGCATTCCTACAGCACCATCTCCAAAAGGTGAAGCCTATAGCTTCATTGCCAATTCTAACACCTCCATCTGTGTCGCAATATTTTACTGCATGAGTGTTCCTCTAATGTGTGGGAGTAGAGCAGCAATAAACTACTCTTTATGCTGCACGTCCGACATCTGGAAGCTTACTTTAGCCATTAGTGTTTTGAACCGCTGGTCAAAGTCCTATACGGTTTCTGCTGGAGCCTGCTTAATCTCCTTGATCTTGGTAATACATTGGGACTCAGATTGTGGCTTTCTAAATTTTGAGATCATTGCGCGTCAAATATCCTCAAGAGCCTTCTATGGTGTTCCGATTGGTACAACACAAAACTTCATGAACCAATCTAGTGCATGACCCCTCAAGGTCGTGATCATCTATTCCTTATTTATATCTACATTATGGACTAAACGCACCATCCAAACAGCTTCACAGAGGAACCAATGCTACTCTGGGTCTTTCGTTCCATTCCCATTGAATGTGGGTGATATAACATCTATTCCCACCATTATGTGGCACTGGGGTTTTTCACTGGATTCCCTAAATTTCTTGGATTAACTGGGATAGCCGATCGGGTTCCTTGCACACCAGTCCTGACACTAGGACTAGTAGTGTTCACAAGTAGTTCAGGTGAGGAGCTTCTAGGTCTCACTTCAATGGATCTTCTTGGAATGTTCTAGTGACATCTTGTCCTTGGAAACTTTGCAGACTCTCCCGATTCTTCTCTCTCATAAATCGGACTATACTCCTCCTCTTCGTCATAGATCCTTCATCTAGGTGTGACCCACATCCATATCCACCCTCCATGGGCAGGATATAATCCCTCCTACCTCCTACTACCTTCCTCCTCTTTCCTAACCAAAACCTCCTTCTACTTCTTAAGAACCCGGTGTCCAACTCGTCTTCTGAGCATCCTTAGAACATTTCTTCTTACTAGCTTCCATAGTACTCCTAAATATTGCATAACATATCCCCCTCACGGACTGCGTGACTCAATTGCTAAGTTGTAAAATACCCTTTTCATAAAGGAGCATTTTAATCCATAGGTTTATAGAGATGAGGTACCTTCCCCGAGGTCCTTGGAAAAAATGTCTCTTTGCCTCACTATACAACGTTATCGATTCAATAGCGAGCTCCATAACATATCCTTCTAATATGCTATCAATCCAAAAATCAACATCTCTGGAAATGAGGTCACTTACTTGTGCTACTTCTTGTGTCAACTGGTGTAATGTCCCCGACCCTCTAACCGACGAGGAGGACGCTACTAAACCATCAAAAACCTCCAGGAAGATAGCCCCATGAACATGAATAGGCATATAATGCTGAAATATAAAGCTTAAAACATAAAATGTACTACGATGCATAATCCTTCATATACATAGAAAAAGCAAACATACATTCATTCAAGCATACCACATGTTCATCATATTCATTAATCAGTAAATATAAATGCAGAGATGGAATAGTCAAGAATACTCATCTTAAAAAGAATTCGTCCTGCAACCAGCTACGTCGCTACAACATTCCACCCAACCATAGGCCCACATACTCATCAATCTCTCAGCAACACTACCACCCCCGAGCTGGGCATGATTCCTCAAGGAATAAGGGTCAAAGCAGGCTTACACATAGCCAAGGTACACAAAACATCCAAGTCAACACAGTTGGGTTTTCCAAGCCGTCAAGGAGCTAGGAAAGGCTAAATGCTAAGCTGGTGGTCTCAATGGAGAACTAAGGACGCCTACATCAGAGCTAACCTGACCTCTAAGACATCCACACACCCAACACCAAGAATCAGTCCTTTCTCTACTTTGCAGTCCCTCAGGACCTGATTTCCCTTTCTAATACTCTTCAAGGGTTGTGGAGAAGAAAGCCAGCAGTCTAATTCTGTCTGAGTGGCTCCCAACACTAGGTTTCTCAAACATACCTAGACTCTAATCCTGCTCTAAACAGTCCAAATACCAACCACTACATACCGCAATAAAACAAACAGCTCACAACTCTGTGAAGAAAAAATAAAGATAACAGGGTGACAACCCAAACGAAAGGGTGAACATAGCTCAAGTCAAACAAGACGATCAGAGTTGTTCTTGGCCCTAGCATGGCCAAAACAACTTAGTGGCATCCAAAATATTATTTCATTCACAGCAACAAACAACATGAGGGAAAACCACAACAAGCCACAGTTTTAGGGGAGAACAGCAACCGATCTCATGGCAAAGCCACGGAAACATTACACAGCCTAAAAACGGGAGAGAAGTCCGATTCTCAATATTGGACAGGGGGAAAAATAGGTACACAAACCACAAAACCATGAGGGTAACACACATACACATAGTCCGATAATACAAAAGGCAAATTGATCCTCTTCACAGGTCGAGGAAACAACATAGCCAATCTCACAGTGAAGAACCATAGATACCTTTCACGGTCTGACGATGAAAAACAGGGTTAGACTCTCTGCGTGAACAGAGGGAAGAATAGAACTACTCAATGTGGAAGGAAAAATAGAACCCCCCTACGTGAGAGTGATCCAGACCAAAACCTTCGAAGGAGTGGGATCGTGGGAGAGTGGAGAGAATGTTTCTTCTGCCCCACGCGACGTGAAGAGGAGAGTCTGCTGGTGCGATCGTGAAGAGGAGTGGGATCGTGGGAGAGTGGGCATGTAGGAAAGGACTAACAGTCCCACCACACCCACCACTACTTAGTAATACTACTCCCAACTAACCTACAGCAGAAGTTTAAATGGGTGGCCGACTCATGGCAAACTCGCAATGACCCCCACGGGTTGTACAACCCCCCTTTAACCTTAGGAATCATGCCCTTTTCATTCTACGTTGCACCGTCATAGCTAGATGTAGGTTTATTTTAATTTATGTGCACATTTACATGATTCCAAAACTATAATGTGCTAGATAGTACGATATACCATCGGCAACAATCCCTATTGCCGAAACATACACGACCAAATCGATGGTAGGGCTTTTGCCTTTAGCTCCACACCACGATTAATTACAATATATACATCATGTACCTTTTTAATTTAACCATGGTCAAAACCGGGGCATTACAATCCCCTCCCCCTTGGAATAACACCATCCTCAGTGTTCCAATACATAAGAGCACATATACAATTTGCACATCCAAAATTTCAAAATTTTGCAGATCTGTCCCACATTCAATTATTTACTTGAACTTTCAGGACCAAGACCCTCGGCTTCCACGAGCTTCTCCTACTGGTTCTCAACTTTCAGCTCATCCCCAAGTCGAGGAACTTTGACATGGATGTTTCCCTCTTTATGTTCCCTCATTGGGCAGTCCCGACGTAAATGATGTCCTCCGCATTTCCAACATTTTGCTGGCTACTTCATCTTTACCTGCTCAGTTTCCTTTGAGTCTTCATGCCTGGAATGTTTCTTAATGGATTGCTTGGATGAATGTCCCATCATTGATCCACTTTCCTTTCCTTTACGGATTCCCCCCATTAGGCTTTTTACCTCCTTTTGCAAACCAATAGAGTCTTGCAAAATATGGTGGTTCATCTCATTTTGCCTTTTCTGTATCTTGAGCATCTCTCCAAGATTCTATTGGGTCCTAGAAATCGTTTGAAGGAGACTTCCAGCCAAGTCCATCAGCTTTTGGTCTGCTACCATGGTCAATGTGCACCGCTAGATTTCACTTTTCTCACCTATGAAATGCACCATTGAAATTCTGTCAGACCAAGCATAATATAGGCATTAAAATCAGTCAATTAATTGCCCAATTGGCATGATAGTCCAAGTCTCATCAAGGAGACTTTCATATTTTTCATGCCTTCCCAACAGGCACATGAGCTCATTCATGTCCATTCTTGGGTAGGGAATTAACCATTCTGGCATTCACAATTTACTTTAAGCAAATACACACATTCCATTTTCAATCATACATGCATTCAACAATATTTTGTTTTCACAATGCATAAATATATATATATATATATATATATATATAATTAAAAGGGCAAGAGAGAGCAGCAAGAGTTTTTCCCCTCTTTGTTTTGTTCCATCCCGGAACCCACACCACTTCTATGGCTTTTCATTCTCTCAGCCTCTTTCACTTTACCATGAATGCTGGACCAATCCCTCTTGGTCATGACACGTAGTGTCTCCGGTCTATTTCAAACCTCTCAACCATGGAGCCTCCCCACATGGTTTGTCTTGGCTGCTAGGACCTTCACAATATCACTAGCACCTTTTTCATTATTGCTCATTCTGAGCTCTTCAGGATAGTCACATGTCCACATGCACCCCTAGTATGTTCTCATAGTCCTCGCTCCTAGCGATACCTATATTCAAACATTGAATAGATTCACATGTTTAGTTTATTCTCAATGGATTTTATCTCTTAAACAAGAGCTTAAAACATCATAACCAAATCATATACACATGTATATTCATAAGAAATAAATTGCAAAATAATCCAATATTTATCTGTATTGTGTGTTTCCTCGCTGGTCCACAGGATCCTGCTTCGCTTTGCAAGCCTTGGGATCACCTATGGACTTGGATGTTAGGCCAGCACACAGGCTGCTTCACAACATCCTTATATATATATATATATATCGGGCACAGTCAAGCCAACCTTCAGTTGGGTTTATCAAACCGTCAACAAATCACCTGTACTTATCTCAACAATACACTTATATCAACAACCAATAAGCCAAGCCAACACAGTTGGAGTTATCAGGCCATCAACAATAACACATGCACTTATATCAACAATAAACGACCATTTCCAGTAGTGAGCTCTAATTCCACTACCCCATATCACACAAGATACCACTCCCTTCTCTGAGCTGGCAGTCCCTTGGGAATGTCTCCTTCTTTGTGCTCTTTAGTAGAAGGCAGAATGAGCTCAATCCATTGTCCATTTAGTGTACAATACCAGACTACATCTGTTTAGCCTGACAACACAAGCAATATAAGCATATTCCTTAGCGTTATTGCTCTAAAACTATAATCATATTTCACATCATTCACTATCAAGTATTGAGACACCAGGAGTGCGTCCACTCCCTAGGGTGTAATCAATATTGCAAAAACCCTTTCATGATCTGACATCAAAAAAGTGTGCACCCTTTTCTAGTGTGTGCCATGTAGGCCCTATTCATACTCAAGCAATAGGTAATCATGGAAATGAAATCAAAACATGTTCTGCATATGGAATTTTAATAATTTGACATGCATATTCTTATCTAGGGTCATAGAATACTTATCCATTTGCCGAGGTAATATTCCTTCATTAAGGAGGAATGGGGGCTCCCTTCTCTGAGTTGACAGTCCCTCAGTTTGCCATACCAATTCCTCTTTACATTTTGTATCCACACATGTCTTACCGACATAACCTATACCATCTCACTCATGTTGCTTACCAAACATGTAGTGCAGATGAGACATTCCCAAAATGTCCAATGGAGTTTCACCCGAAACCCATTTCCAAGATAAGGGAAAACCTTCCCATGAAGTTTGTCTCCTGTAGGCAATCACACATGATCTTCCTACAGTGTGTACCCCTGGAACCTTCATCATATAGCCAAACAGTCAATCATTATCTGATAATACAATCCAAATTTGATTGTTCCATAACCAATAAATGACATTAGTAATTAAATTCAATGAGAATTTGCAACTCTATTTACTACAGAAATTGATTTGCCTGGCAATGAGGTGATCCTCAATTGTGGGTCTCTTGTAAGCAGCACCACTATGCCCATTATAATTTTATTCTTACTAGCATAACATGAATACCCTCTTACAATGCGTCCTCCTGACACAATCTTATGCAAGCCAATAGTGATTAGTAGTTGTCAGCAATTTCTTAAATCTGAAACTCGCAATTCAAATTTAACAACCCATCATGCATACAAACTATTTTCACAGCCATGACACTCTCCTCATAAGGTTTAGCTCTTTCACATGGTATATTTCGGCCTTTGTCATGGTCTGACCCAAATTGCCATGCTCCAAACAATTTACCCGAAACCTGAACCTCAGTCAGCCAAACACTTAGTAAGTCTTGATGCATATAACTTTTTCATTGCTGCAACAATCACTGAAGCATTTTCAGAATTTATAAAATTCAAACACTTCCAGCTATTAATCACATCAATATTACCAAAACCCATTTACTTCATGTAATCATTATCATACTTTAAATTACAGGGTACAGTCACATCATTTATGCAATTTAAATGAAATGTTTAGATACTCCTTACTTCACAAGCCTATCATGTGTACCCCCTTGCCCTTCCATAGAGCATTTTTGGCAGCCAATTGATCATGACTACCTTCTTCATGCACTTACTATCCTACATTCGCATCAGCTCTTGAAATGGTTCCAAAATTGTCATCAATTCATCATTTCAGCCATTAGTTATTCATAATGACACGTGCACTATCTCTATGCATTCATGCAATGCATCACAACATTTGCACCCATACTTATGTATTCATATCTACAATATTGACTCATACTTTTCATATGCATCTATTCAATGCATAACCACAAGATTTATGAAATTCTTTAATGCATATCCACTCAATGATACCTTGCATTGATTCAGGAATACTTATGCATTCAAACATACCATGCATAGCCTAACCATGACTACTTCATATAGGATGCATTGCTATAATCAAGACCATCAATACTTACTTTCTTTGGGCTATTAAGCTGATAACAACACATACAAGCATGACACATTTTTGTATGAATGCAGCCTAAATTTTAAATACCCACATGATATGAGATCTCTTACTTTTGCCACTCCATGCAATTGTCATAATTGAACCCTTACCTTCATGGGTCCTACTTACACCCTTGACATTACCAGTTTGGTTGGTCTCTTGCAGGAGATTGCAGAAGTTGCTCACCAACTTTTGATCCTGGTCTTGTTGCCTTATCCCTTTCTTCATAGGGTTACTGGTCACATTCATCAGCATCAGCAACATATTCAGCCATGTCCATGTTGTCGTTGGTTTTTCCACTAATGCCAACACCAATGCAATATTTACCATTAGTGGTTCATTATAAGTGTTTAATTCTCACTACTCTTACCAACATGCAATATCCTATGCATGCAAGGCATATCCTCATACATTTCATGTATGAAACTTATAAAATGTAATTATAATTAGCAAGACAGGGTTTAAGAAAATTTCCCTTTTCAAGTCCCTCATCTTTGCATAGAACTCCTCTTCCACACAACAGCTGGTTTGAATTCATGGTCTTGCTACCTCTAGGCATGCGATTCCTGGATTTGTCCATATTGACAACCACTAGTACTTTGCAGCACCGCATTCAAACTCCGGGGATTCCTCCTTGTTCCTTGCTAGATAAGCTTTCCAATGCCTATCCACATGATTCATTCTGACCTCGAGTAAGAAAACCACACCTACTTCTAAAATGATGATTTTCATCAAATTTAGGCAAAACACAACTGTATTTTGGTCTGAATTGCTAACTTCAGCCACTTAGGATTTTCTTCCTTTTTATCCCTAAAACTACTGAAAAATCCACTGATAACAGTTAAAAATTGCTGAGAAATCCACTTGAAAAACCCAAATTTCTTTTTCAGATCAGGTCTCTTCCCCACTAAAACTCCGACGTTTTGGTAATTTAAACAACTTCTTCCAGCGCTCATCGACGGCCCTAACACTAACATTTTCCACTGTATCGGATCTTCAGTTGTCTAAGATTACGAACTATTTATCGGCGTTTCCAGAGGCCTTTATCGGTGATCGGGACCGATAAGCACTACCGCATCGCCATATCAGCGATCGGTTCCACTATACATCGGGCGACTAGTTCTCTAGGCTTCCGCAATGGTGGCCAACGAATTCTCTATGTTTTCTATGGCCATAACCTTGTCGGCTATCGGAGCGACTAGCAACTACTGCATTGAATGGTTAGTCTCATAGACATCTACAATGGCGGGTAGCATTCTTACTGCGGTGTTCGCAGTTCACAAACCTGTTGGTGGATCGGAGCAATTATCCACTATGTTTCGGTGATCCAAAACTGAACGGGTCCACTATATCGGCGACCCAACCCACTAAGCCTTTTGACATTGTGGTGATCAAACAGTAAATTTTCCTTCGATGTATCGGCAATTGAAACATTACCTACCACAGCATCAGCAGTCGAAGCAACTAACCACTCACTCATCGGACTGTTAGTTCCATAGTCACCCGCAACGGTGGAAATCCAATCAACTGTGGGTTCCGCGGCCATGCACCCCATCGATGGTTAAAACCTCTAACCTTTAGGAGGATAGTTCACATGACAGCCACAACGGCGGATGCCTAAACAACTAAATCCTTTCGATGATGTTCATCGGCGGTCCGATCTCCTATCATTTTCTGATGTTTTCTTCACTTAGGAAAATTTTCTCAAATTTTCCTTCTTGGCATCGGCTCTTCAAAGAAATAAGTTTCACTGATGTTTCAGTGGCCTTCGAGAGATCCCCACCACAACTGTGGCTCTTCCTTCAACTAATAATCATCGGCAGCTTCATCCTCTACTCATCGGCGATCGGAGCTCTAAGAATTTATGTCTCGGCAATCGGAACAACTATCCGTCGGGTGGTTAGTCCATTAAGCAGCCGCAATGGTGGACGCATAATCAACGAATTTATTTCGATGTAGTTCATCAGTGGTCCCATTGCCTAATTATCGGTGATCCATTAATCTAAACTCTACTGATCGCCGATGATCTCATGACTTAGAAAAAAAAAATTAAAATTTCTCTTTCTTCTTCCTCGTCCGAATCGGCGGCTTCATCCTCTAATTTTCTCCGTCTTTTCGGCGGTCTTCAATGGATCATCCGCTGATGTATCGGCACTTTCAACTTCTAAATTTTTCCAATCAAATCGACTAAATTCTACCGACGATTTCCATACTTAGAATTTTTGGCGAAAACTTCCTTTATTCTTCTGCCGTGTCAGCACCTCCATCACCTATTTTTCACCAATGCCAATGGCCTTTATCGGATGTCCTTTCGACTAAGTGATCCGACATTTTCGCGGTCTTCAACTGAATAGGGTCGTCGCCTCAGCGCCTCCATCTTCTTTCTTCCATCGATTGCCGACAACTTTTGAACTTCGCCAAGTCCCAAAATTTTCAACACTTAGAAAAATTTTCCTCGGGGCTCCGCGTCGACAGTCGGTTGCTCTGTGCATCGGGTGGCTAGTTGTCTTGGTTTCCACAATGGTGGCCAATGGTCCTTCTATGTCTTCCACGGCCACAAGCCTATCAGCGGTTGGAGCAATTTTCCTCTGCGGAATTGGCGGTCGGGGACTCTATCCGTCGAAAGGATAGTCCTCTAACTAGCCGCAATGGAAAACGCAAAATCAACTAAGCATCGGCAATGTGATCAACTAATCATCGTCGATCCGTATAACTAATTTCACCTCCACCGAGGTCTGCATCGGAGGTCCATCTATCTAAGTTTTTCGATGTGCCGACGGCTAAGCACTTAGAAAATTTTCTGAAACCAAGGTTGTTTGTCCCTCGTCGGGTAACCTTCAGACTAGCTCTTCTGCTGCATTGGAAGAACTTCTCACTAAGTTTTCCTATGAGTCGATAATTTTGGTACTTAGAAAAAAAAAATTGAAAATTTCCCTGTCATTCACCCATTTTCTCCTGTTTCTTCTGGGCCATAGGAACCCTGTGAACTATTTCTCATGGCCCTCTGAGGCCCAAATGCTGCAACATAAGCTCTATCATTGCATCTTCACGGCCCATTTAGGCCCATGCTGCAACCTTTTCTCTGATACCATACTGTAACGTCCCTGACCTTCTGACTAGCGAGGAGGACGCTACCAAACCATCAAAAACCTCTGGGCAAATAGCCCCATGAACATGAACAGGCATATAATGCTGAAATATAAAGCTTAAAACATAAGACATACTAAAATGCATAATCCTTCATATACATAGCAGAAGCAAACATACATTCATTTAACCATTCCACATGTTCATTATATTCATTAATCAGTAAATATAAATGCAGAGACAAAATAGTCAAGAATACTCATCTTAAAAAGAATTCATCTCGCAACCAGCTACGTCGCTGCAACGTTCCACCCAACCATAGGCCAGCGTGCTCATCAATCTCTCAGCAACACTACCACCCCCAAGCTGGGCATGATTCCTCAAGGAATAAGGGTCAAATCAGGCTTACACATAGCCAAGGTACACAAAACATCCAAGTCAACATAGTTGGGTTTTTCAAGCCGTCAAGGAGCTAGGAAAGGCTAAATGCTAAGCTGGTGGTCTCAATGGAGAACTAAGGACGCCTACAGTAGAGCTAACCTAACCTCTAAGACATCCACACACCCAACACCATGAATTAGTCCTTTCTCTACTTCGCAGTCCCTCAAGCCCTGATTTCCCTTTCTAATACTCTTCAAGGGTTGTGGAGAAGAAAGCCAATAGTCTAATTCTATCTAAGTGGCTCCCAACACTAGGTTTCTCAAGAATACCTAGCCTCTAATCCTACTCTAAACAGTCTAAATACCAACCACTGCATACTACAGTAAAACAAACAGCTCACAGTTCTGTGAAGAAAAAATAAAGATAACAGGGTGACAACCCAAACGAAAGGGTGAACACAGCTCAGGTCAGACAAGAAGATTAGAGTTGTTCTTGGCCCTAGCATGGCCAAAACAACTCAGTAGCATCCAAAATATGATTGCATTCATAGCAACAAACAACGTGGGGGAAAACCACAAGAAGCCACAGTTTCCGAGGAAGAACAGCAACCAATCTCACGCCTAAGCCATGGAAACATTACACAACCCAAAAACAGGAGAGAAGTCCGATTCTCAATCTTAGACAGGGGGGAAAGTAGGTACACAGACCATAAAATCATGAGGATATCACACATACACATAGTCCGATAATACAAAAGGCAAATCGATCCTCTTCACAGGCTGGGGAAACAACATAGTCGATCTCACAGTGAAGAACCACAGATACCTTTCCCGGTCCGACAATGAAAAATAGGTTCAGACTCTCTGTGTGAATGGAGGAAAGAATAGAATGACTTGCTATGGAAGGAAAAATAGAACCCCCCTACATAAGAGTGAGATAGACCAAAACCTCCGAAGGAGTGGGATTGTGGGAGAGTGGAGAGAATGTTTCTTCTGCCCCATGCAACGTGAAGAGGAAAGTCTGCTGGTGGAGTGGGCACGTAGGCAAGGACTGACAGTCCCACCACACCCACCACTACTCAGCAATACTACTCCCAACTAATTGACAGCAGAAGTTTAAATGGGTGGCCGACACATGGCAAACTCCCAATGACCCCCATGGGTTGGAAACCCCCCCTTAACCTTAGGAATCATGCCCTTTTCATTCAACATTGCACCGTCGTAGCTGGCTGTAGGTTTATTTTAATTAATGTGCATATTTACATGATTCCAAAACTATAATGTGTCAGATAGCACGATATACCATCGGCAACGATCCCTATTGCCGAAACATAAACGACCAAATCGATGGTGGGGATTTTGCCTTTAGCTCCACACCACGATTAATTACAATATATACATCATGTACCTTTTTAATGTAATCGGGGTCAATACCAGGGCATTACAACTGGTCAGTCTACTCAATCACTCCTCTTCTCTAGAAGTCAGCCTGCTATGCTGCTAACTCCAATAGCCATTTTTGCAATATAACGAGAAACTCCATGAAAACAATTTCATAGATATCCGAATACATATATCGCTGCAACCAGTTCCTAGGGCTCAATCATGAACCCTCGCTTTCCTTCTATGTGAATATCAATGTCTTTGACTCCAACCACTCCTCGACTTCACTCTTAGTTGGGTGCCATAACATTTCCCTCGATTTGATCAATAGGGTCCTAGCAACAGAACCATTTGTTGGCCACTTTTCCTAATTCGCGCGACCCAGGTTTTGCACAGCCCGTCAACTGAACAAACACCTGAGATAGAGGCTCGACAGAGCAAGCCCCATCAGCAACACCTATGAAGCAGGTGCAGTCTCACCTAAGATATCTCTTCAATGGGTAATCGTCGGAACCATGTTTCCGCTATTGTCGAGGGATTATAGTCCATTGGCGCGCAGCCAAGGATCTCGACCAAGTCACGAGTTTGGAGTCATTCCCGCCAAACTATAGCACACATTGGGCATATATTTTGCTAACTACTAATGGCACGACACAGATTTGGCCTTAGTACTTTAAACATAACGGAATGTAAAAGTAGGCTAACAGAGATGCACAACATACAAGCACGTAACAGTGCTTGCGCCGTAAACATAAACTAACACTCAAAAGCATTGCATAGTAACCTATTCATGCATTCAATCTCTTATTAACAGTGCAACATTCATTCAACCATAACAAGACTTGCATCATAAGCATAAACAAATAGAAACATAAACATTCACAGCATCAATCACCCATTCAAAAACAAGAGATAACGTGGAAACCCATCTGGGAAAAACCACCAAGGTGCTCTTCATCTGGCATGAGAAAAGGATATAGCACCTTGCAATTTGAGCGATGCAGGTTGATCTTATGATATGTCTTTATGACTCATACTTTTGGTTCTCATGCTCTCTATCTTATTTCTCCTAATCTACTGCTACCATCTACAGATCCGCACATGGCCTGGATCGACCTCTCTAGCAGAGCTTCTCTTCTACTGCACAAACTCTGACTACATCCTGCAGACTTTCAACTACTCTACTACTCAGATCTCTTGGCTTCACTCTGCTCTCTCATAGATCTTCCCTCTGTTAACCCTTCACAAGCAACTAAAAACTAAAACATCCAATAATAATCGACTATAAGCAAACTTTTCCAACTATTGAAAATCCAACCCTCTAACTATTGAATCCTTCCTATTTATACTATTTTACATGACCACGCAGGGTCGACTACATACCGAAATTCTGTTAACTATCGCCATCACCTGCCCCCCAGGCTACAAGTGTGGTTATCATGACTTGACACGAGGCACTAATGGCCTTACTTATAGTGTGCTTTCACTCATGTGGCATTCGTCAACTTAAGCCGACTTCAGCACCCATAATCTCCCTATCACTTTCGGCTATTATTCTGCACTTGTGCTACTATTTTACTCTGCAACATATTTATTCCGTGAAGTTTCCCTTTTCTGTGTAGGTGACATTTTTTGCACCTCCTCTTTATTCTGTGCATCTTTCCTATTCGCGCAATTTCCTTTGCTCACGTAGGTTTCCTTGCTTGTACTTGCGCTGTGTGCTAACTCTTGCACTTATTTGTTGCATGCTTTCCCCAGGCCCAACATGCCTCGGTGTCATGATTTGCAACACCCTTCACTATGATGTTCCTAGTAGAGATATTTGTGATCTCCACTGAGTTAGGACCAAATATCGCTCACTTTGGAGATCCAGTATGAGTCATCTGATATACATATAATGGATTTGCAGCTAAGGAGGGCACATAAATCACATATTTGAACTTTCCATGTTCAAGCTTAATAGAACCCTTCCCTTTGGATTGAATTTGACTGTTATTTCCCATCTGAATACTAGGACCATCAAAAGACTACAACAAAGATAATGATTCTTTGGATGCAACCATGTGATTGGAAGCTCCATAATCAATGAGGAAGGCATGTGTTATTAAGCATCTAGCATTTAGTGCATGGCATGTCTCTTCATGTTCTACAGTTTCTTCTCTATGGTCAACCTTCCTTGTGCTAGTAGGTACACTAATGTTATGTTTCTTCAAAAGAAGAGCCATCTCATCAATTTTTCTTCTCATGCAAGAGCTTTCTGGATTAAATCCCCTTCCACAGTAAGAACAATGTGTCTTTCCTTTTCCATTCTTCTTGCTTCTCTTTGAACCTGAAGGCCCATTTTACTACTCTTTCTCCACAAGAGACTCATCCTTTTGCTTCCCTTTATCATTCGCTACCTTAGGTCCTCCAACAACCAGTGCATGATCTTTGGAAGATCGAATGATCCCCATTTGGATCAACTTGTCATGCTCCTAGGTGAGAGATTCAATGGAGTTAAGAGTAGGCATCCTCCAATTCGGAATAGTGAGCTTCACTAAATGAAATGTTGATACAAAGACTGAGTATTCTACACCAAGTTTTGAGAGAACGGCAAGGATGAGTTGATCATCCTCCTTCTCAAACTTACGCAACTTCAACTGGAACATTAGATGCTTGAATTTGGTGAAGAAGTCATTTAGTGTTTTGAAATTGGTTGGATGAAGAGAAATCAACTCATTCTCTAGCTGATAGACCCTCAGGTCATCCTGCTTGTCAAATAAGGAAGCAATATTATCCCAAACCTGCTTGGGAGTATTCAATCCATTGATGTGGAAGAGAATATCTCGAGAGATTGAGAGACACAAGCATCCATATGCTTCATCAAGCCTATTCTGGTACTTTTATTTGTCAACATAATGAATTGGCTCTGCCTCTGTCTCAATTGTGAGTCTGAAGAGCCTTTTGGAGCGTAGTTGCATCTCCATGTCCTCCTTCCACTGGTGGTAGTTGAAAGGAGTGAAAAGCTCCATTGGAGGGGTCATTTAGAATGTAAATAAGAATACTAAGCTATTGTAGTGAATGCAGTGAAGGAGACTGATAAACCTATAAATCACACAATCAAAAAAACAAAGTAAGGCCGACATCCTGTACTTTTGGAATTTCCTTCACACCCAGCATAGTTGATCAAGAAAGCTTGATTAACAATTCCTTAACTTGGGATATTATGTGGTAAATTATTCGCTTCTGGTGCAGTACTGGAAGGAGCAATTTTGCTCAAAAAAAATTTGATCCAAGTATGAATCTGTAGTAGGAGAAGCTCCTTGTCTTGTCGAGGCTCTAATACCATATTAAATTGAGCACATAGATCTGTAGACCAACACACAACTCATCAGATAGATCATACAATTTTCTCAGCATTTAAAGAATGAAACACTACAAAAATGGCTTGCAAATGTGAATGCTTTCATTAATCAAAAGAAATTAGATAATTAATTACAATGAAGTACAATGGCTAAATAGCCTCATGCAATTTGAATCCATGTGACGAAATTCGAATTGGTTTGACTCTACTTGACTGAATGGTTAACTAACCTTGTCTAAATCATTATCGGAGTTCATCGTAGTTCAAAATCACAACTCAAGTGTCTAATTTAGTGTTAACTAGTCTAACTGACTGAGGTAGGTGATTAAATGTGCCTCACCTGCATGCATCCATGCAAAAATATCGCTAACTGAGTATAAGTGAGTGTAACTGGATAGAACTGAATGTAACTAACTCCTAACTGAGATTTACTAGTCACCAACTGAACTCAACTAATGGAGGTTGGTATCGGCACTCCCAGTGGCTCCTAATTTGTAGGGATTGATCTAGGAGGATCCTAAACCGATGCATGCAAGTGCAATCAGTGGAAGTTGGCCTCAATTAGTGTTCCCCACAGTTTAGTAACTAGTACATGTGCCCCAATTAGGCCAAGTAGACCCAATGGTGCTAGTGACTAAAAATAGACTGAAAGGACTCCCGATTTAAACATGACTCCTAATTTAGACATAAATGACCAAATTGGACAAGGGAGGATTATAATCCTAACAACGAAGATAATAATAAGCAAAAAGTTGCATAACAAAGACTTGGTAAGTGAAAAATATGCTTGCCAAAACAATTATGCCTAATTCTCTACACTATAGACATATATTGACAAGACAACAATGCCAAATAAAATATCAACAAAGAAAGTGAATAAAGGGCATAAAATTATTTTTTCTCAATAAGAGTGTTAGAATCAATAACGAGTCACTTGGAATCAAACTCTTGTGGAGATTGGAAGTTTAACATAAGCCTATGTAATTGTAAGTACTATAGTATTTTGCACACATGTAATGAAGTAATTTTGGATGGCACAAGAATGATCCAATCAAAAGAGATTTATTCAAATATTTGTAAAGAAAGATTTAATAAATCACATATTGCATCAATTATGTTTTAACAACAAGCAAAGACTGAATAACAAGATTTATGTATCCAGAATATAAAAAAAAATTGAATAAAAGATACTCTCAAACAAAAGTGTATACGAATAATGTATTGCAAATACAAATCTATTTAAAATTATATATATATATATATATATATATATATATATATTCTTAAAAATGAGAATGAAAAAAAAATAAAAATAGTTCTTACTGCTCAAAAGAATGAATGTGAAGCTGATTGGAAGTCAAACTATTGTTTAAAAAATTAATCTGAATTATTGAAAGAAAAAAAAAACTTGAAAGAAATTATATAAAGGTCAAAAACAAAAATTTATCAAATGTACAAAATACTAAAAACATAACACTAGTCTGAATTACATAGAAAGCTCAAAGGTTGAAATCGACCACACCAACAAGTTGACTATAATTATTTTTAAACTCAACCACATTGGTTCGTTAACTATGATGGTTTTGTGAATTGACTTATGTCTTATATATCCATGCTACAGCAAGGAGTAGTGGAATGCAAAGAAACACAAGCATTTAAATTTCTCTAGAATCAACAATGTTTGCATAATTACTTTAACATCTTTACTTTAAATAATTCTTGTGTTTGAATCGAGTTCCTTCTTTGCTAACAAAGATAATCTTGATTCCTATAACTAATTCTATATTACATGACACAACAACTGGGAAAACACTTCTATTGTGAATAAAATTTCTAAAAGTTTTCTCAACTTCAAATATAACATCCAATGTTTGAGGAATATGCATGGGATAATGTACAAATGGACGTCAAATTTGGAACTAAGAGAGAAAAAAAACAACCTAGATAGTCGAAAACTGCTTAAAATAGGCTATAGAGGTAGATGTCAAAGAATGGTTGGTCAACCTAACCTAGGAAAAGCTAAAGAAACTCCAATAATATATTTTTGTCCTTCAGGAGCTATCAAAATCTATACTATGTTGGAACATGTAATGGAGAAGTAGGCCCCATCATTAAGTTCAAATTATACTACCTATGCCTATTGTTGAGATTGCAACCAAGTATGTGTTATGTATTCTAAGTAGTTGTTTACCAAAAGTGATGGTTATTCTTGAGTAAGATCAAGGTTGGTTTAAAATTAAGTGGTGAGGATGTGAATCCATGAATCCTCAATATCACCCTTCATTTCCTAATTATATTTGGGTAGACTAATATTTGAATCCAACTAAAAGATAACAAGCTAGGGTTTATTGATAAGAAAATCCTTTAATAGCGTAATGATGTCTATGTGTAGAGGAGCATAGGTAGGATCAGCCTCAATAGTGAATGCAACTTTGTGGGGGTCAATAAGATCTTGTGGCAGAAAAATGAGATAAGAGAATGCATCTTTGTGGGGGTCAATGAGATCTTGTGGCGGAAAAATGAGATAATAACTATTCCTGGAAAACCCTAGCATCTTTCCTTGTGAGGGAGTTACATTTGTAGGTGATCAATTCAACATTTTATTTTGCAATATAATATTACCATGAACGAGTGGAACATCTTAATACTAGATACATCAGTTAAACTTAAAAGATCATTTATATTCATAACTTGGTAACTTTGTCTTGTATGATCCTATCTAAAATTCTATTATAGATGGTCATGTTTATGGTTGTTGAAATCTAACTATAAAATTTTCCCAAATGTATGCCATGTTTGACCTACAAATTAACATGATTACCAGCTATATCCTTGAAACATATTCATGTAATTGATGTGTTTTGTGTAACCCCTTAGTATGTTATGTGTTTTTTTCTTATGAATGTTATCAAAGCTCAAAAATATGATTCCATATTCCTCAATAGATCCTTTAGTTGACAGCTTGAGTGGACTAAAACTTAGGTGACATAATTGTAAGGATACTGAGAAAATATATATGGTTTACTATAAATTGCAATTTCCTTCCAACTCTAGTATGCACATTACACAATTGTTTTTAAAATTGTATTGATTTTTTATTGTAAATATTAGATTAGATCAGTTTTCCATCTGTTAAGATAAATATTTCCTTAAGAAGTATTGTTTTGCAGACCCTAGGAAGAACACGTGAAAAACAATGCAAAAGTGCAAGAATAAGGAAACTCTATTCAAGAGTTTTAAGTTCCCAAATATTATGTATGGTTGTCAAGAAAAATCTAATAATTGCCTTTAAGATTGCATAATGATAAAAGGGGACTGAAAAATCATTGTCAGAACAACATGCCTCCACAACAGGGATATATGTTCTGATCATGTACATAAGACTAGGAATAATAAAAATAGTAAGACATTTAATTCTGTGGAAACTAGAAAATACTGCCAAGATGCTCCTATAATGCAATGTGGATCCCTAAGAATAGGCATGAATAGACATGAGACAAGAATAAATTACAATCTTCCAAATTATAGGATATAGTAGGAAGCTTACACGAGACCCTGAAAACATAAATTTGAATACCAATGCATGCAAAAAAAATTGTCGATACACCAATATTCTCATCATAGGAATGATCAAGCATCATGAAAAGTGAAATTGTGTACAAGATTGTAAATCCTTGTCTGGGGGGAACTAGGAACCTGACGACCCATCCTTTAACCTAAAATTGCATCATCTTCTAACTTTCCAAGTTGAGGTACATAACATAACAAATCAAGAAAAACTTTACAAAAAACTTCCAAAATGGAAGTCTATGCATCTAGTTTAAAGGATATTGAAAATACTTTTCAAAGTAAACCTCCATGATGCATGGATGCCATAAAACCAAATGAAAATTTTAAAAAAAAAGTAAAAAAACAAATTACATATATTCCAACTTAAATTTTACAAGATCAACACACTATTAAGCATTATTTTTAATGCTATAATCAAGAAGCGAAAAAACTAGCTTACAAACAAGAAATGCATGTTTTGGCACAAAGCTTTCAAAATCCACGTTGGAATTGATTTATAACTACAATGCATTCTCCATATAATTTCCAATGGAATCATAATTAACCGCAATGATTTTTAATGGAAGTGAGATATTTAAAGAAAAGGAAATTTTATAGATTTATTGAAAAGGCATTGGAAAACTTGAATCCAAACAGGCCACTAAAGAGAAGCAGCAATCAAGACATAAAAAGGGAGGAAAATACCAAAAATGGTAAGAAACATGTTGAAATTTTTATTGAAATATGATGAGCTTTGATATTTAATTCTTTAAGTGTGGAAATATTGAATACTTGGAATCAATGAATGAAATATACAGATAAACATTCAACAATAACACAAGATGTACCCTCAGGAAAACCATCAAAACTATGAGGATGAAAAACCCCATAAAATATTCAAAGTATAATTATGATAGATAGCAGAGAATGTCTTTTACGATACCATATTGATTTTGGAACCCTAGGTGAAATATAAGAGAGAATAAAGACCCTAGTGTAGATATTGAGAAATAGATAAGAGAGATCAGCTGGATGAACTTTTCAATGTGTCCAACACATAAAATAACTTTCCAAACTCAATCTCATGCAAGAAGTAGTGAATCAATGCATGGGGAACTAGGATCCCATGCAAACTATAGTGAATGCTCTCCTTAGATAATTGCTCTGCACCTTGGTTTTTCAATCCTACTTGTACAATGCTCAATGCCTTTCTTATTTGACATTAAATCATGCTCTACTGACTTCAGGATGAACTCGCCTTCTAACTGGATGTAGGATCACATAGTTAGACTACTAACTTAAGTGTCATTATGCAATAGTTTTAACTCAACTTTCATAACTTAAGTGTCATATTTTAGCTTTAGTGTTGTCTTTTAGTTTAACTAAAATGTCAATCTTTTAGTTTAGCTAAAGTGTCGTCATGCAAAACCATTTAGTTAACTAGTTCCTTTTTATTAACACTTTAGTTAATTATTCTTAACTGAAATCATGTTGATTGATTTACTGAAGTGATCAGTGTGAGTTCTCTTTTAATTAGCTGAGGCATACATTATTACTTCAACTAAATATTTAATAAATTTAGTTCTCTTTAGTCAACTAAAGTATTCTCATGAGCAATTCAAATTCTCCATGCATTTATCTTTATATCTTATATTTTATGCATGGTCAATATATGTTAACTTTAATTTATCTATCATATCAGATTATACTAAGAAAAATCGTTGGATATTGTGATCATATTATATTACTCTTGGATCAAATGATTGTATGATAAAGTAATTAACTCTATAGGTGGCCAGTCTTTAAAGGAGACTTAATAGCAACCAGTGACCATGATTAGTAATACATTACACAACATTAATGATTTGACATGCAAAGAATCACCTCTATACTGGAGGCCTGCCTCAATAAATGAGGATCCAACTTGACACGTGAGTCTTTATCCTTGTACAAAAATATTGTACAATGTCATCACTTTGATGTATCAAAGTACGGACCTCAACACATGAAGAATAACTTTTTACACAGAAGGCTTAGTCATTCTCAAGTCCAACCCATGAATTTTATTCCAAGTTATTGAGTTCCACTCAGGATCCCTACCTCAACACAGGCCCAATATTGGTTGCACAAGATTGGCTTGGAGAATGACTCGTGATGCTATAAATTTAACAAAACAACAATGAAATTCCATCAATTATGGGTGATTCAAGATTTTCCAACCCCGAACACCCCTATTCTGTCCTCGTCACTTCACAAAGAGTGTAGAACATGGTTAATCAAGTTCCTTTTCCTGGATAGATTGTGAAATGTTGATAAATCCTCCCATGGAAAGAGACACTAGTACATATGGCTCAAACTTTCCACGAATAAGTTAAAATGGTAATTTATGTGGATAAATTGATAAAAAAATTGAAAATAAATTGTTCTGGCCCTCGATAATCGTCGTTATTACGACGTAAATTACTATTTGTCTTTATAAAGACAATGGTTCATCTTTATTGTGACGAAGACACACATTCATCGCTCTAGCAATGGAACTCTAAACATTTGTAAATCAACGATCATTGACTTTTTCTTATTGTTGAAATTTGTTCATTGTGCATTTTCATTGTAACCTCCACGATCATTGATCTATAAATACATGTTCTTAAGACATATTTCATCAAATATTTTGCTATAGTTGTGACATTTTTCATGTTGATTGTTTGATCTATGATTTCAAGAGTCTGGTACTGGTTTAACACATCAAATTTTTGATCTCCTTTGGTTTCTAGGTTAGTATTTTTAAATTCTTTGTCTCCTTTAATGTCTAGGGTCATACATAAAGTGAGTCAACTATTCATTTTCTCCTCAATACTATCACATCCAATACCAACATGGCAAGAGATGGATGATTAGGAAGTATTGATTTGAATGTATCATGATAGATTTTATAATTTTGTTAGGGAAGGTACATGAGAAATAATGGGTTCGTCTTAGATTAATGGGTGTTTTAGGTAATTTCAAAATCTTTGTAAAATTTTAGTTTTGCATTGAGGTTTGTGGTTAGTGAACTAATATTTTTCCAATGAGTAAATATAATGTCATCGGGATTTGTCTCTTAATCATTGTCTAA
>LPNX011025221.1:375584-399459 GCA_001517045.1 Pseudotsuga menziesii | reverse complement strand
ATAATTTACTTATACATTGATTGGGTTTTGTTGTTCTTATATGCTATTAGAATGTCAAATAAATATACTTGGGAACAAAATAATAAGAGGTATGCTGAATTTAAGGCAGCATTGGAGGCAAATGGTGATGGAAAGTGTTATTTCCCTTGCAATTATTGCAGGAGTTTGTGAACAAGAAGAAATTTAAGAACAAGTGCTGAGAAACATTGTAAGGAGAAGGGGCATGCCTAAGGAAGCTTTGAATATTGTCCCTTGGTAAGACATTATTCATTAGATAATGTACTTCTTGTAATAGTATTGATCATGTATTCACAAAAAAATTATCTGTTGTATATTATACACTAATGTTATTACATTGTTTGTAATTATAAATAAAATTATCCCTAAATGTCAACCGCTAGAGAGCTATTTGCNATGAAGATGAACTAATTAGGGAAATAAGATCATTGCTTTTGAAATGTTTTATTTGTTTAGTTTCTTATTTATAGAGGGGTAAACTAGCATGTGGTAATATCCTATGTGAAAGTGAGAAATCATGTTTCCTAACTTGGGAGAACCGTAACCGTTGGGGGGGATTTAAATTTTATCACTAAATATCGAAAATGTAGTGGTTTGTGGTAAGAATAGACCTCCATAATAACTTATTCCTTAATAATTTGGAAAGGAGGGGTATTGTTTTGATATNAGGTGAGGAACATGGATATCATAATATTGAAGATGAAGTTCTTAATGATCCTATGGACGAAGATGATGTTATTGATACAAATGACGAAGATGAGATAAATATATTGATCCAAGACACATTTGCTCCATTGGATGAGGACAACCTCCATGATATTCATGGTGTTCCTCTACTCGAGAAGGCCCAAGAACCTCTTTATGAAGGCTCAACAAAAAATCTTCTATCTACTATATTGTTGTTAGTAAACTTGAAATTTTTGAATGGTTTCTCAAACACTTGTTTCACACAGATCCTAAGGTATGTAATGTATTAATTGCATCTTCAGATGGTATAATGAAAATTTCACTATTTTCCTCTATTTTTAGTGTTAATTAATTCATAAATTAGGGATAAGCAATATTTATGATTTATATTGTTTACATTTCATTTTTTGTCAATGTTGCAAATGGGGTGAATTTCTATTACCACCATCAAATAATTTACCATGCACATGTCAAGAGGTATTCTTAATTATGAAATAAATTGGAATGGATTATCAAGCTACCGATGCATGTCCTAATGATCATATTATATATTACAGAAAATATGCATCAGAAAACAAATTCCCATAATGTGAAATTCGTAGATATCGAACTGATCAAGTAACTAAAAAGGTGACTCGCAAAGTTTTTTGTTATATTCCCATAATTCCACGTTTCCAAGGACTATTCAAGTGCCAAAGTATAGCACCGTTTATGGATTACCACACAAAGAACAGAAGTGAAGATGGTGTTCTTCGCATTCCTATAGATGGTTCTGCATTGAATAACATTGAAGAAAAATGGACAATTTTTAAAGATGAACCTTGTAATGTTAGGCTTTCATTGGAAGCTAATGGTTTCAATCCATTTGGAGAGCTTCACTCTACTTACTCAATGTGGCATGTTTTCATCCTAAACAATAACCTTCATCCTTGGATGTCGATAAAGAGAGAGAACACAATGTTGACAATGATTATTCCAAGTATTTTTTTTAAAGTAGTTATATTATTGCATTTCTTTGTTTCATTGCTGCATGAGAACACCTTTTTATATATTGGGAAACATAACTGAATGGAATCGTATATTGTTGAATAAATTAGGTAAGTAGCAAGTTGGAATATAATAGACATCGTCATGGTATGCAAATTGTATATGTAGCATATAAATATCTAATATTATGAATTTTATATTTTTATTGAATTTTCTCTACCATGGGTGTCATCAATTATTGTTAATGTCTTTTTGTTTATGTTTAATATTGAATGTCGTGAAGGCATGAATGGGCTTCCACGAGGAATGAATATTTGACCCATACAATTTAGTAGGTTGCCTTACTATGAGCACCTACAAATAGCTCATTTGTTTGATACAATGTATTTCAGGAAGAATGTAACAGAAATGATATGGAGAATCTAAAATGGAAGGACTAACAAAGATAAAATTGGAAAAAATTGTAGTGACATTGCAGAATCCAATCACGCATTGCAAAGTGTAATTAATTCCAATACCGAAGAGGGGTACCAAAATATTAGTCTTCCATGGTTATTGACGGAGCAACAAAGAAATGATATAAAAGAGTTCATTCAAAATATAAGGTTCCAACTGGGTTTTCATCAAACATACAAAATATACTAAGGAAAAAAGGTGCTTTTGGTGGTGTTAAAACTCATTACTAGCATACATTCATTAAGGTAATTATTTACATATATAATTTCCATTTAGTTCATCTTTTTAGTAATTGTTGTCTCTTATTTGGAAATTAAATAAATAATGATCATTTTTGTTTTGTTACGGTATGTTCTACCTCTATCTCTCCTAGATAGCTTTGACGACAACATAAAACAAGTTATATATGATCTTGGTAAATACATGAGGTAAGTAACAATTTATATGCATGAAAATGTTTGTTCACTATGTTTCATAGCTTATCGACATATTGTGTTTTATAGATTGGATCTTTATTATATATGCCTCAATCTTGTTTATCAATGTTATTTTCTTACATCATTTGTAGGTGGCTTTCATCTAAAGAAATCCATAAACAAGATATTAGGTATTGGAAGAGAGAAATTCCTCGTCTATTAATGTGTGAAATGCATAAGTATTTACCACTGGGATTTTTCGATGCACAAGAACACTATCGCATATGCCAAGTTGAGGAGATTGAATTGTGTGTAGCTAGTTGTACACACAAGATCAATGTGGATTGTGGAAAGGAATTTGAATTCATTGAAGGCTTTTGTTAGATGAATAGCACATCCTGAGGGTTATATTGTGGAAGGATATATGGTATATCAATCCATGGTGTACATTAGTCAATATCTTCCAAATTTAGTGAAAAATATCAATCTTCCTCGCATTTGGCATGTCAACTCCATCAACAAATTTGAAGGGGAGGTCATGTTGGGGAAAGGTAGAAAAAGGAAAGAGAAAGGTAATTAGATGGTGTAGATTTAATTTATTATACATTTAATTTTTCAATTTCATATATATATTACTCATGTAATTTTTATTATTCCATCGGTATTGTAAGTTAAGCTTAATTGCCTTTAATGATAGCTAATTTACAATTATTAATTGTTATTCTTCTATATAGTTGGTCGTGTGTGGGATGCAGTACATAAATACATTGCAAACAATCTTGATTTGATGGAGGAATGGATAGAACGATGTATAGAATTCTATGGTACCTTATCATGGGAAGGGGTGGGTAAATTGATTAAAACAGTACATCGTCATCAAGAAGAATATCCCGATGAACTTACACATAGGGAAATTGATTTAGCATGTGGTTTAAAAGATAAAAAGCAAAGTATATTTTATACCTTGATCATTTTTTTGGTGTTTCCCTTTATATAATGT
Source organism: Pseudotsuga menziesii (assembly GCA_001517045.1). Lineage (NCBI taxonomy): Eukaryota > Viridiplantae > Streptophyta > Pinopsida > Pinales > Pinaceae > Pseudotsuga > Pseudotsuga menziesii. Next base: position 395,895 of record LPNX011025221.1, on the reverse strand, counting down.
ATTTCTTTGTTTATTTCTTCTTATATATTTATTTACTGAGTCGGGCATGATGCAGTTGATACACCAGAAGGCTATGTGGTCCAATGGTCATAAATTTTGCATAAAAAAGTTGGATGACAAGAAGAAAACATTCGATTGTGGGATAACTGCAGTTTTTCAAGTCACTAATGTTTCCTCTAGAAGTGGCAAGCATCCAAAAGTATCCGAAAATAGGTACTATGGTTATTTGGAAGATATAATTGAGTGTGACTTTAATTCCTTTAAAATATTTATGTTTGAGGTCAAATGGTATAGGATACGAATGAATGAACATGATCCTAAAAGAACTATTATTGAGCGTGTCAATGAATTTACCATGGTTAATACAAGGGCAGTTGAACCAAGTACAGAGCCTTATGTTCTTCCAAGTCAATGTGAGTAGGTATTTTACTTAGAGGTGCTAGGTAAAGCAGGTCATACATTGTTAGATATTATCCATGAGGAAGATAGGTCAAGTATAATCCACTAGAGGAAGAAGAAAATGCTAAAGAAGATGGTGATGCATATCAGGAGCAGTTGGCTGCCGCAGATGTGTCAAATGAAGAATTCGATATCCAAATGACGTAGCAGATGATGTAGTACTGAGTGATGATATTGATGATGAATATATAACTGAAAATGATGATGTTGATATGAGTGATCCTTTCAACGATAGCAATTTTGAACCAAATGATGATACAAATGAAGAAGTTGATGATTATGATATTGATGATGAATAATAGAAAACATCATCATCGTGTCATCGTCATTAGAACAATCGCAACCATCATCATATTCATCTTTATGATCATCAATGGTATCATCATCATCTTCTTCATCTTTATGATCATCAATGGTATCATCGTCATCTTCATCTTTATGATCATCAATGGTATCATCACCACCATCATCATCTTCTTCATTTATATGATTAGCAATGGTATCATCATCATCATCACTATATTCATCATATTCATCATCGACATCATAATTAACATCATGTTCATCTTCATCATCATCATCATGTCATCCTCATTAGAATAATCACAACCATCATCATCTTCATATTTATGATCATCAATGGTATCATAATCATCATCATCACCATCATCATCATCATCACCATCTTCATAATTGTCATCATCGACATAATAATCAACCTCATCATCATCCTCAACCTCATCATTATCAATGTTATAATCATCATCGTCATCGATGTTATCATCATCATCATCATCATGTTCATACTCATTAGAATAATCGCAATCATCATCACCATGTCATCCTCATTAGAATAATTGCAACCATTATCATCTTTGTCTTTATGATCATCAATTGTATTATCATCATCATCATCATCATCATCATCGACATCTTCATCATCATCATCATCGACATTATAATCAACCTCATGTTAATAAACATTAAAAATAATAAAACTAAACAAAAAAAAACAATTCAAATTATCCATCTTACTTTCCCCCTGTCGCAACAAATAAAATTTCCATCTTTCACTTACCTCATCCATGAACTAGGTCCGAGGTCGTAGAGGAGGTTCCAAGGTTGCAAGGATGTTTTTCAGTTACCTCACCCACGAACTAGGCTTGAGGTTGCAGAGGAGGTTCTGACGTTCAATAGGAGGTTTTTCACTTACCTCACCCACGAACTAGGCCTAAGGTCGTAGAGGAGGTTCCAAGGTTGCAAAGGAGGCATATATTGTTCATTCAGCGAACCCATTCCTTGACACAACCAGAAAGCTAGCTTGTGAGTGTGGAAAAACCCTTAAGTTGCACCAGATAAATTTCTTGTTTGAAACCATTTTTATAGTACGGGTTCTTCCTAAATGAAGCTTTTTATTAAGTGTGTGTCGGGTTGCAGCTCAATTTTAATGGTATCCCAGCTTTGGGGGTTTTCTATCCTCAAGGTTTTCCGCCCCCTTCATCTCCAAAAGATACGCAAAGGGACATTGGCAGATTGAGTTCAAGACCCATAATCAAAGGTGAAGGTCACTAAGGCATCAGGAAAAGCATAGGCTAAGGTAGCTTCAGGACCAGAAACCAATATAAGTATTTTTTTTCCAACAGAGATGTATTCAGTAAGTCAACTGCTTTCATTTAATCCATTAACTTCTTTTCTAGTCAGGTTTTTATCGGTAGATATAGTCAATAAATTAGAGTCAAGGTTTTATTTTTAGATACAGTCAGGTTTTTATTTCTTTGTATGTTTATTTCATGAAAATGAGAGCTCAGGGAAAGCCCAAAAGTGAACATCTCCACTATAGGTCAGCATTCCTGATGCATAGCTCTTTCACAATGGCTCCCCCTACCCCTAACACAATATCCATCATAAATCCTATCCCCAGAAGTAATACCTATGATCAAAGCATGTTGTATAACATGAATGAGAAGAATAAATGAGTGAGGAATAAGGCAGAGAAACTTGAAATGGGGATGGGAGAGGTATTGAATGCAAATATGGAAATAAAAATAAGGGATAAGAAGCCAACTGAAAGTAGTTGTCCGAGGAATCCATTTCGTAGTCAAATGACGAGTCAAAAATTCATAATAAGTCTAAATCGAATGATTATGAAAAGTTTGAAACCGAGCCTGATACTGAGAAATTAGAATCATATGAGGTTGATGATAAGTATGACAGTGACACCTCTGCATCAGATGCTTCAGCTATGCCTAAGAAACGCTCTCTAGCGAGTTACTCCTTCCCAGTTGCAACCATATGGGACAGCCCAGACCGGAATGAAACCATATGAGTGAGTGCATATTGGTGAGGCGATAAGACAAGTCGGTCAATTCCATGAACATAGTTCCTAGGATATATATTAATAGATAGAGTCAATAAGTTTCCCTCCACCGATTGATTAGGATGGATGTTTTTATACAAAAAATACTTCACCTACTTCCTATAAACCCTTCTACTACATACCCTGAAAATTAATCCCTCTTATGGATAGATGATAGATATCCAATGTGGATAGATACAGTCAGGGTTTTATTGATAGATATAGTGAGGGTTTGATCCTATATTCCCCCCACTGATTGATTAGGATTGATGGTTTTATACAAAAAATACTTCACTACTTCCTATAAACCCTGAAAATCAACCTCGCTTATGGATAGTGGATAGATATATATTGTGGATAGAGACACAATGTTGTCTTTTCTTGTAAGGGCTTTCATGCCTCATACTATCTGGCCTGATGCTGGTTCAGTTAGGTATGGGATGGTACGGTGCGGTTTGGTGAGTAGGATAAATCATGACCAAGAGCTTATCCAGTGAGGTATGGGATTCTATCGGGCTTTACAGTAAATCATAGGACGCATATTTTAGGATATTTCAGGAAAAAAAACATCAACTCATAGTGTTTTACACAACACATAAGCTACAAATTAGTATGCACATTGTTTTTACAACCGATTCAGGGGAATAACTGGTGTCTTGTTTCTCTATTATATAGTTATGATTTGGGCAGTATTTGATTGTTACAAATGGATTGATGAACCTTCTGATGAAAGAGAATGTTTTTTATTCCTATGTTGGTTAAAAATGAAGTTCAAATATTAATTTAAAACTAGTAGAAGGATCCACACTAGCCATTCTTGTTGGTGTAAGTTGTTGAAAAAGTAGGAATAACAGTTTGTAAGAAAATGCCTATGTTTGGTCTTGTCTCTTTGAACTTTTTATAAGGTTTTTCATTAAGTGGGCTTTTGAAGGGGTTTTGAACCTTAATGACTTCCCACGTCCCTTATTTGAAATGAAGGGTAGTATTGATCCTTGGTATAACTTTTTAATGTAGCCATTAATCCTTGCTACAGGTATGCTGATATGACTGAGGTTAACTACTAGAAACTGCCTCAAATTATTTCTTAAGTGTTTCCCTTCAATGTTGTTATGAATTTACTATTTAGGTTTATTTGGATTTCACCAACATTGGGCTTGTTGCTTATATTTCAGTCTTGTTATAAGATACCATAGGAGGGTAATTCTTTCAAAGAATTACCTTAGAGGGCCTCTCCCCATGCCACAAAAGTGACTAAATAAAATCCTAAACAATTCTACCCTCTCATCACTTGCTTCGGTGCACTTATAGCTTCCATATTTAGCGAGTTTGTACCCTACTGCCTAAACTATCACTAAGGCACATTATGGAAATGTCTCATGGTGGAGGTAGACTATGAGTTAAGGCTCTTGTCACTTTTTTTATAATTTGGAAATCCAATTTCACAAATCCTTAGCTCAACATTTGATATTGTTGTGACATTAATTATCAATGCTTCCACCCAAAATAGTCATAGTCATAAATAAATTAATTTTCCACCTATTACATTCTACCATTGAAGGCTATAAGTATGGAATGAATGTCCCTTCAGGAATTCACATAAAAGAATAGACCTGAACATCCAAAAAATACTTGAAACTTCAGATAGATACCTTAAATTCATCGTGTAAGCAAGGCTAGACTTAAATTACTCAGACTACCTATGATTCCAGGAGGGATGACCTTGAGATATTCTCCCATCGTACCTATGCCTTGGGGACCTCATATTATAACCTATGTCTTCAAAGCATACTTTTCAGCCTTCCTTTTCACCCACCCTATGAATCACACCTACGACTCAGGAACCTCCTGAAACTCTTCTTTTGGACCCTATGGACTCATACCTACTCCTTGGAACTAGCCTTAGGAAATCACACTTTTGTGGGACTATTCTAACCTATGCATCAGACCTAAACCTCATACTTACTGAATTTAATCAGCCCTGTTATGAACCCTACCATCTGTGCGGTAGAGCATAAGCGAAGCAGGACTACTGTAGGTTATTTGAAATGTATCGTAAGTAACTATAATAATATAAGATAAGATAAATTATATCTAAGCTAATAACAAGACTGTACCTAAGTGATGGGGTTCTTGCATGTAAAGAGTTGGTACAAGGGGATGGGGTTCCTAGCATGCCATCCATCCATACTAATGTTCTTCTATGTCTCTTCTAGTTCTAATGAATATTCTTCATCCACTCACTGACTCAATTCTCCTAGGGTTCAACCAAAATCTCTCAAAATGTAGGATATCATATTATCAAGATAGTCCAACTAGTCCAAATCTTGTAGGCAATGTAAAATCTAATGATAAGTCCAAGCTACCAATTTAAAAGAGGCATCCTTAAAGTTTGAGAATAAAACATGACTTCATATCAAGTTATATCTATATGACAAAATTCCAACATCCATGCAATATATACACTACAAACATTTTAAACATTTAAACAATGATTTCACTTAAATATGTGAAATGAATCTTTGATAGCTTGACAAAGATTAATGTCCTTGGTATTATCGATCCTATGGGTGAAAGGGGTTGGTTATCCACCTTTATGGTACACATTGGTCTTATGGGTATGATGTTTGCCTTATATTCTTATTATGACCCCCTTGCGGTCATTATTCAAGCCCCTTGCGGGGATATCCCAAGCCCCTTGCAGGCATTATTGAATTTCCTTGCAAGCACTATTGTAAACATTGTGCTGGCATATTGTAAATACCATGCGGGCATATTGTAAACACTGTGAAGGCATATTGTAAACATTGTGATATTTCGAGATGATATAATGCTTATTATATTGTGGCAGGGTGATACTCAGAACATGCATGCAACTTTTGGTCAGGTAAACAAGATTGTCATATTAACATTATTTTTTTCTTTATTAATCATATTTATTAGACATGGTTCAATTTTTACTTTTAAATAAGAAATTGTGTTTCCTCTTGTATTGTGGAAGGATTGCCGTGGGAAATCCCCAATGGTGTCCCATCAAGTAAATGTTAGCCTAATAGTACCTAAACATGATTAAAGTAAAAAAAAATTATTAAATGCATGTTATTTTTTTCACGTGAATTTTTGTAATGATAAAAAAAATTAACTACTTTTATTTATTGATGTTTGTAGAGCACACCACATCACAATGATGAGGTGCTAACTAAGGAAGATATATTTTATTCAACTGACCCAATGGTAATTTTGAGTAAGGCTTTGAAAAAGTCCAATCAAGAAATTATTACACTGATAAAAATCAGACCCATGACTGAAGAAATCAAAGCAAGAATTGGTGACTTGAGGCAAACAATAGTACAGTACGGGGTAAGTGGCATCTCTGAAATATTTTATGAACTATGACATATATTCATTTATTTTATTTTAGTTCTCTATTTTTTATATGATATAATCAATTAAAGTTTTCTTTTTTATAGGAATTTTTGGAGACAACGCCTATGCATCAAGTACAATATGTAGATGTCGGTATTGGTAGTAGCGATGGTTCAACACAGTGTCAATATACCGTACCAACAAGGCTATTTGACTCTCCTGAACAGCGATTCCCTTTAGATGCTACAACCTCACCGAATGTTGGAGATCAACACAACCCTTCACCCAACACTACTTCACAGCATGTTAGAGAGGAGAGTAGCATCAAATGTGAAAGTTCCTATCATCGAGCAATATGTGTGGTTAGAAAGGGATCATTTCTTGTTACATTCTTGGTGGACAAGGATTGTGTTCCAATCAAGATACCAAATATTCCAGCGATTATTTCATTAATTCAGTTTATTTTCATGTAATTCAAAGCCACATACCTGAAATTATTTTTAATTAATGATCATATTATTTTTGCAGGAAATGATGTTTTTTATAAGAACCTGCATGAGAAGGATTTGGATATTTTTGGCCCCACCATTCATACACGGTGGAATTCCCAAAACGTAATACTGAAAGATGATTTGATGAACCACATGGTTAACTTTTTTGGTGATACCTTCAACAAAAAAGGTGTCACCACGGCAGCTTGCTTAAATTTGAAATATGTCAGGAAAAATTATAGGGACAATTTGCAAATTAACACTAAGTATGAGCATCCTCTGATGGTTCCGGATAAGGAGTCGAAGGTGCTCATGGATGATGCAAAGGAGAAGGCATTGAGAAAAAAAGGAAAGACTCGGCCAATCGGTTCAAGAAGGTATGTCACATATCATATTTTCAATGCAAAATGTTCAATATTTTTTTTTTACTTTTAAATATATTTAAGTTGTGATATCTAACATATTTGAAGCCTTTCATAGGCTCCTTAACACCTCTAAAGTGACAAATGCAAGGGTATAAAAACATGGGAAGCACAAACTGGTCCAGGATAGATATAAAAACCTAAGAGCACGAATTGGAAGAATCGAACAATCATTATTTGTAGCCAATATTTGTAATTGTAGTGAACAACTAATTTATTTATCACTGTAGCGAACAAATATTTTTTATGGTTTTATGCATTGCAGGGAAATGCTTTTCAAGAATAAGCCACTAAAGAAGACTTGAGGCTCAGCTTCAAGTATGGTTTTGCACATGTGTTAGAACGTCAAAAAATCTTGGGGAAAACCCTAATTTCCCCATTGATGTACACAAAGGTAAATAAATCCATCTGTGCATGTTCAATTTTCTCACATTACTTTGGACTTGAATTTTGTGTTATGTCAAATTTGCATATGTGATAACTTGAAACTTGCATTAGAAATATCTTAATATGACAAATTGTTTTAATAAATGAATGGTTTCAAGAATCCCCATAGTGTGACTTGAGTGACCTTTGTGTACTTGGTCTTATGTTTTTATAGACTTAGTTGTGTCAAGCATCTTACCAAAACAATTGAGTTTCCTCATAACAATACCATCATTATAATGTACTTGTGTAATCTATTCATGAATCATTACATTGAAAACTAAATTTATTTTTTGGTTTTCAAGGTGAGAGCAATAAAAACAGTGATTCTAGCGGTACTGAACAGGTACCACTTGATGGTGGGTAGCTGCCTCATGTTGGTGGTGAGCAACCTAGCCATGATTCAGGTACATATGCTATAAAATAGAAGTATTTATTATGATTTCAAATATATAATTGATGACGTGTAATAATAAATTTTCTTATGTGAATGGCAGAGCATGTACCTGCTCATTCTCAAATGGAAGAGGAACAAATGGCAAAACCAATGAACACTCTAGTTGTCTCGGCTAGTCATCCAATAAGTAAATATCATTGTAATTATCTTCGAAATAATGAAATACGTACCTCAATAATAACTAAACATGTATATCTATATAAATTTATTGGTTTTTGTAGATGATGCCCCTCTCTAGCGACCTCCATGCCCTACTATTCAATGTACCAAAAGTATGCTACAATAGAGCATGCCCACACATTCAACAGAAAGAGAGGGAACAACAATTTATACGTTAAATGACAATGAATTATGTGTCCCCATCTTGGACTGTATTTAAAAAAGAAAAAAGAAAAACACAAACAAATGTAGTTGTATACATTTAAGATTTGTATTTGTATTATTTGGTGCATAGCTTATTTTTTATAATGTGTGACATCTTCCAAGGAATATGGTTATCCTCAAGGGGTTGGCTACCCCTTCTTGAGTTGACCTTAGGAAGATGAGATGACCACATGAGCTTCCTTATTCAGTGATGATGATTATGAGCTTCCACTATTTGCATGAGACACATGAGACGTATGGCCACATACAATTGAGAAGGTCGGGTAACCTACCCTCATGTTGACTTGATGTGCATGAGCCATGCTGCATTGTTATGTTATGTTGACTTGCATGTTTACTTGTATGTGATGTTTAGCCTTGTGGTGACTCATGATTGACCCTTGCATGGTAACGTTGAGCTATACAACCCTTAAATGTTGACATCCAGCTTGTTGATGACTAACATGACCCCTTAGTGGGGCTATCCACCCCTGCGTTGACCTTAAGATACCTCCTTAGGTTTCATCCACCATAGCGCTACCATATGTGACTTTTCTAGAGTACTTTACTATCATTTTTATTGTGAGTTGGTCGTACTGCTGTGTTGCTACTATTTTTTATTTATGAGGGTTGGATGATCTATTTTATGATGTTTTCCGGTTCTGGTTTCTCTCCTTTCACAGGTATGTTTGTCTAGTTTAGTCTCATGCAAGTAACCTAATGCTAAGATGTTGAAGTCTATTTAGAAGCATTTTTTCTGAGGATAAGGGAGCTCCACCCTAACATCTTATGTTGATTATATAATTGGTTCAAATCTGATATATCATGTTAGTGTTATATATTGTTGTCTTTCATTAACAACTTAGATTTGATATAGATCGCTACTCTTATTATGGTTATTGTTTTAAGTACTTTAATGGTTATTTTAACTCATTATTTCTGGGACATGGTGGACATCAAGGATATTTAGGATATGAAGGTATTGAGGGAACATTGGGTCACCATCCAACGCTTCATTGTTTCACTATTTTACATGGTATATATAGTATGTTTTATTGCCTTGTATCAAAGATCATGATCAAGTTTGTTTTGCTGGAAGGTGTAGCAACGTGTTCAAGTTCATTCGAGTGGAGAAATGCTCTCATTTCCATTTTTATACATCTATCATCTTCAACCCAAGCATCATTAGCACCTACATCAACATTTTTTGAGTATGTCCCTTCATTTTCCCTCCTATTTACCTTAAAAAATTAGTTTAATCAGCTCATAAAAGAAAACTGGTAAATTAGCCCTTATTAGTTTTCTTTCCTTCGTTAATTTTTTTTTAACCCTAATTGAATTAACTTAATTAATATACAACCCTAGATAGTCTAATAAACTATAAAACCTTAATTAATCTAGTTGAATTCTCTTCTTAACTTTTATTCCTACCGTCCCCTCCCAGGGTTTATCATATTTTCCCAAAAATGGAGTGGTGACTCCACTCCCTCCTTCCTATTATGCTAGAGTGGTGCCTCACTCTAATTGTAACACTACAAAAGCTAAGTAATGTTAACTTGTATTTGTATTGAATGAGTGCAAATTAGTGAAGGCTCCATTGTGTTAGTTTATTTCATTATGTAATGTTTGCGATATAAGTTTTAATAAAGGGAAATGTGCCCATGCATTTTATTAAAGAAAGAAAGTGAATGAATGCTTATAAGGGATAATGGGGGGCATGTTTCATAAGTTGCTTAAGAAAAAAAGGAAAAAAGGTAAGTGAAGTGAATTTTCTTGTGGGAAGGAGGGTTTTCCTATCAATTTATTGAGTTGTGAATGCTTTGTGCTTCTGTAGGATCTAGCAAGCTTCTTTGACTTGTTAACCATTACTTGTTCTTGCTCAGTTTGTGAGGGTTTGGAGTTTTTTATGAATGTTTTTTTTTTGCTCAGCAATTGTTTGGGGTTTGGGATGAGTGAGAGAGTCTCCCTTGTCACACTTAGGCCCTCAACTTGGGGGTGGATTTGTAAAGTGCGAGCCTATGGCTGGGTGCAAAACCTTTAGAGGAGAATCATCCTGCAAATTTGATCCCAAATTAAGTATTTGTTCCTTTGTTTTTTATGTGGATGCACCCTTATTTCTATATTCCTCTTTATTTCCACAAGATAGCATCCAAGTTGTTTTTGGTGTACATCCTGTTACTACCTATATTGCATGGCTGTCCACCAAGAAGTTATGAAGCTTGCTGGGCATAAAAGAAACTTGTAGCAACATTCTAGGCATTAATTTCTCAAATCTGAGCAGCCCAATTTGTGTGAAATAGCACCAACAAGTCTGATCCCTCAAGTCTAGGAAAACCTAGATGTGAAAGAAACCTTAATTCTCCATGATTGTGTATCTAATCAGCAATGAAGAGACTCATTTTTAAATTTGTATTAGTTTCAGCAGCAATAGGCCTAATTCATAATTTTGGGTTGAATTTGAGGATTAATTTCCAATTTAGAGCACCCATGCAGCAATGTGTGAAATTTTTGGGCACATTAGGAGCATTTCTTAGTAGCAACAAACATTAAAACACCTTGAATCAAAAATAAAACATAGGCATAGCCCAATCTAGGCTACTAAGGTAGCCTGTGTTAAATTCTTGTACATGTAAGAGCAACCATAAATCCACATATCAAAGAGAGCATGTGTTTAAATATGCATTTCTTAGCCTTAAACCTCTTTCACAAAAACAAATAATTTCCTTCATCCAAGACTACGATTACTTATTGTAGTCTTCTGATTAACAAAACATTCCATTTATAAAATGTCCAAAGTTTCAAAACACTGTTACTAGAAAAAAACGATAGAGTTTCCAAATATTAAGATCTCCAGCCTTGATTACTAATTTCAAAATGGTTTAGGAAATTTAAATTCTCTGAAGATATGGAAGAAAGAGGTAGTATGAAATCAAGATTTGGCCTCTAGAAATATGTTCATAATAGAAAATAAATCCAAATTGGTAATTTGAGAAGTTTTATATATAAAAAAAAAAGTATTCTCTGAAGTTGTATGTTTTGGCAGCCCAGAAGATGATTTTGTGAGAGTCAATTCATACCTTGGAGCATAGTATTTAGTCCTTTTATGCCATCCAATGGAGATGCTACCATTAGGAGACATTCTAAATCTAGCCCATCTATTGAAAAACCGAGTGTTCAAACTTAATTTATTGACTGTTGAGCATGATAATGGAATTTCTTCTAGGTTGGCAATGGTTCAAACTTCAAATTCCGAGGTAGCATAACATAGAGCTGAAATATTGCACTTGTTAAGTTGTATGAGGTAGGAAAATGGAGGTAATATATGATAGAAAGATGCCATTGAAAGTAGGATATTTGGGTTGGATGTATGTTTATCAATCCTTGGAGGATGCATGCGTGTCATTTCCTCATTTTTATTCCTAATAATATTTCTCATGACTTAAACAAATCCTATACTAATAATTAATAGGCTATGTGCTTGAAATATATATGTTATCCTATATAGTTTCAAGGAGGAAATCAGTTTTGAGGAGGACATTTAGTCTCTAATACTCGTTTCTTACCAACATCATTGTACGATCCTAAAGGTATGCCTAGATTTGAAGTACAATCTTTGCTGTGAATTCTAGGGTAAAATAGCTAGTCTCAAACAGCTCACCAACCTCCATATGTTACCCACCAAGATTGAATTCCGAGACTTGTGTGGAGCCTACATGGACGCTTATCTAGACCTATATGGAAGGTCTACACTATGCACACTTTCTAAAGACTAGTGTCCTCTTCTTTGGTGGTGCACCCATTCTGAAATGTAGTCACTCTCACCATTAGCTAATGTCAAACAACTCACCAACCTACTTATATTTGGCACCACTGGTGAAACTGCTAGATGCACCAAGTTCCTTATTAGTTGAGTGCATGTAAACACCTTGTGGAAGAAATATACATTTGTGAGATATTACTTTTCATCAATTATGAAGATATATGTGAGACAAATTAAATATCTTGAGATGAACAAACCAACAAGGTTTTAGGGGGATCAATCAGTCTAAATATTGATAGGGGGAGTAGCATAGTTAGATAAAGAAAATAAAATAAAGTCAAGCAGCATTGTGATGTTGACATTGATTCATGCTTACCTTTTATGAATTTACTATATGACTGTTGATACGTTCATTATGCAGGCATGTCCTTAGATGTCACGGGCATTTCAATGATAAAGTTAAGCCCTTGACATGTACAGTGAAAGTAAAGTTATTATGGGAATCATGAGCTTATAAAGATATTCTTCAACTATATTGTAAGAACACTCGGATGGAGATGAATTTCCATAAGTCCTTGATTTTTTAAATTGTATGCTTGATCATGGCATCATACGTGCACTAAAAATGCCCGTAGGTAGTTAAATATGCCCACATTTAAGTTGCATAATACATTTACATCAAGTCTCCAAATTGGATAAGCAGTTGATTTGGAAAAATGTTCGCAGCCTATTGAGAAATGCCCACAACTAGTTTGAAAATGCCTGTTGGACTGATAAAATTCCTACACTACCTTATAAAATGCTCACAAGTCTCAAACATATGCACACAATTCCAGACAAATGCCCGCAAAAATGCACAAAAATTTGAATATAGTTAGGTAAAGAAAAGGAAATAAAGTGAAGCAGCATTGTGATGTTGTCATTGATGCATGCTTACCTTTTATGAATTTACTAGATGATTCTTGATACATTCATTATGCTGGCATGTTCTTACATGTCATGGGAATATAGTCTTCATGTGTGGGTTCTTGCATACTTATGCGAGCATGCCCTTACATGTCGTGGAAATTTCAATGATCTATTCGCATTTCAATACCTCATGTGGGCATCTTTCCACCTCTATTTCATGCATTTTGGGGTTAAGAAGACATTTATCTATTACCCTATGGGCATGTTTAACTAGCTTTGGTCATTTTATCTTAGTATTGCATGCATAATTCAATACTTCTGGGCATTATGTCCATTAAGTGTGGGCTTTAAATGTCTTCAAAATATTTCACTAACTCAGATTTATACCTGGAAGCAGGGTTGATAGGCGTAGCAATATGGTTAGATAAAGAAAAGGAAATAAAGTGAAGCAGCATTGTGATGTTGTCATTGATGCATGCTTACCTTTTATGAATTTACTAGATGATTATTGATACATTCATTATGTGGGCATGTCCTTACATGTCACGGGAATTTCAATGATCTACTGGCATTTCAACACCTCTTGTGGGCATCTTTCCACCTCTATTTCATGCATTTTAGGGTTAAACGGGCATTTATATATTACCCTATGGGAATTTTTAACTAGCTGCAGGCATTTTATCTTAGTCTTGCATACATAATGGAATACTTGTGGACATTATTCCCATTAAGTGTGGGCTTTAAATGTCTTCAAAATATTTCACTAACTCAGAGTTATACCTGGAAGTAGGGTTGATAGGGTAGCAATATGGTTAGATAAAAAAAATCAAATAAAGTGAAGCAGCATTGTGATGTTTCCATTGATGCATGCTTACCTTTTATGAATTTACTAGATGATTGTTGATAGATTCATTATGCAGGCATGTCCTTACATGTCATGGGAATATAGTCTTCATGTGTGGGTTCTTTCATACTTATGCAGGCATGTCCTTACATGTCACGGGAATTTCAATGATTTGCTAGAATTTTGACACCTCCTGTGGGCATCATTCCACCTCTATTTCATGCATTTTGGGGTTAAGCGGGCATTTATCTATTACCCTATGGGCATGTTTAACTAGATGTGGGCATTTTATCTTAGTATTGCATGCATAATGCAATACTTGTGGGAATTATGTCCATTAAGTGTGGGATTTAAATGTCTTCAAAATCTTTCACTAACTCAGAGTTATACCTGGAAGCAGGGTCAATAGGGTAGCAATATGGTTAGATTAAAAAAAAGCAAATAAAGTGAAGCAGCATTGTGATGTTGTCATTGATGCATGCTTACCTTTTATGAATTTACTAGATGATTGTTGATAGATTCATTGTGTGGGCATGTCCTTACATGTCATGGGCATATAGTCTTCATGTGTGGGTTCCTGCATACTTATGCAGGCATGTCCTTACCCTGACTGTATCTATCAATAAAACCATGACTGCAATTTATGGAGGGAAGATAGGAGAAACTCTCATACATGTAAATCATTATATCTTCTGCTAGAAAACGAGTTAATGGATTAAATGAAAGAATTTGACTTACCAAAGACATCTCTGTGGGAAAAGATATACTTATACTATATCTACTACTGGTTTTTAACCACCTGGTCCCAAAGCTTCCTTAGCCTATGCTTTTCCTGATGCCTTAGTGACCTTCACCTTTTCTTATGGGTCTCTATCTCAATCTCCCAATGTACCTCTGCGCAATTTTTGGAGATGAAGGGGGTGGAAATCCTTGAGGATAGAAAACCCCAAAAGTTGGGATACCATTAAAATTGAGTTGAAGCCAGATGCCCACCCAATAATTGAGTTGAAGCGGCCTGTAGGAAGAACTCGTACCATAAAAATTGAGTCAAACAAGAAATTGATTTGTGCCTGGTGCAGCTTAAGGGTTTCCCCGTGCTCACGAGCTATTTTTTGTTGTGTCAAGGAAGGGGTTCGTTGAATGAACAAGAGTTTCCTCCTCTGCGACCTAAGGCCTAGTTCGTGGGTGAGGTAAGTGAAAGATGTATCTTTTCTTTGTCGCGATGGAGGGGAGGTAACATATATAGTTTTAAATGTTTGATCTTTTTTTAAGGTTTATTATTTATGTTTATTATTTTTATTGTTTATTAATATTTTAATGTTTATTATTTACTTTAATGTTTATTATTATTATGTTGATAATGATGATGTTGATAGAAAAATTATCGTTGTCATCGTAGTCAACAAGATTATCATGATCATTGTCTTTATGGCCATCATCATCATCATAGAGAACATCATCGTCAATAGACCCTTCTTGAAAAAAAATTGTCATATGAGTGTAATATGGTGACCATTTCGAAGTTTGACCCACGTGCCATCTCTGTTTTGTCGCTTTAGCAATGGAATATTCGAAGTGTGGCTAATGCGACAATAATTTTTCCACGAATCTCGGGCCTAGTTTGTGGGTGAGGTAAGTGAAAAAAATCTTATGAAACCTTGGAAACTCCTCTATGACCTCGTGCCTAGTTCGTGGGTGAGGTAACTGAAAAATATCTTCTGCAAGCTTGGAACCTCCCCTGCGACCTCGGACCTAGTTTGTGGGTGAGGTAATTGAAAGATGTAAATTTTGTGTGTCGTGATAGGGGGAAGGTAAGATGGATAGTTTTAATTGATTTTTTTAATTTTTATTAATTATCCTTGTCACTGTAGTCAGCATTATTATCATGATCATTGTATTTATGGCCATCATCGTCATCATAGAGAACATCATTGTCAATATACCCTTTCTTGAAAAAGTTTTTTTATATGAGTGTAATATGGTGAGCATTTCGAAGTTTCACACACATAGGATGCTTAATAAATACCATCTCGTCATTATTATTTCCTATGCCATTGTCAAAGGCCATACTACAACATGAAAAAACAAAATAGTGGGTGAAGGTATGAAGGTATTGTGAACTAGGGTGGTTTTGGTTTGTTTTGGGGATCTATGAGTATGGGAGGGACTTATTTTCCATGTCTGGGGATACATCCACTATCAACAATAATTTCATCACATTTATAGGGAGAACAGTATGAGTGATGATGTTTTATCCAAGGAAGCACTTTCTCTTGAGATGGGAAAACTCTCCTATATTGATATGTTGGATGGAGAGTCTATTGGGAGTGGTACCATACTTGTTGTGGCTTACTCATATTTCTTAGAAAAGATTCAAGTTTTTTTAGCCTTGATTATGCTCTACTGACTGGTCCTTTTAATGAGTTTTTTTCATGGCATATAAATGCCTTAGTTCGGGGGGATTTTTAGTTTACCCCCTATGTGCTTCCTTGGATAATCCTTTAGAGATAATTATGTGCTTCTTTTGAATGCATGGAACATCTTTTCGGTGTTGGATTCAGGATTTATTTTGTACACCCTTTGATGATGGGTTGTAGGATACTTTTTTGACATAGACTGGGTACTTTGTATTGACAGAAGTATAAGATATAAGATATTTTTGAAATTATTAAAACCAATTGAAAATGTAATTTTGAAGTTATAGAAAGTGTTTGTTGTTTTTACCAGTTGGGATTCCATGATAAATTTTTGTTCACTATATCTTGTTGATTCTATTTGTTATTTATTACTTTAAAAGTGGTTAAAATTGTGAAAAAGTTAACAATGTTGATTCACCCACCCACCCCCCCTTTAGTACATTCCAATATTGTAGCATTTAAATTATTGTGGTTATTAATGTTTTTGTTTTCATTACTTTAATGATTATTAATGCATCTCTCTATTTGATAGTATTGTGCTGATTAAAACAATTAATATACATATATTTTTGCTTTTTACAATTTATATGCGAAATGTTAGTTCACTTTTGTTGCATAACTTATTTTTCCTTTATTGTTGTACATGTCATGGGAATCCTGAGCTTGTAAAGTAGTTCACATAAATTTATTTCAGAAAATACCTACAAAGTAGCTTCCTTTGAGTGGCTAATGTTGACAATGATGTTAAGGCAAAATGCTCATGGGTCCTTCCTTATTTCACATATGTGCAATTTTCCTTGTACTACTTCCTTATTCAATTCCTTGTATACATGTGTAAAAGTAATGTAAAAGAATTTAGAAGTTGCTTCTTTGAGATGAGTAGCCAAGGCCAACAGAGATATATTTTCCCCCTTCATGTTTTGATTTGGAAAGTACTTTCCAATGACCTAGGTGAAACCTAACCTTGTCCTATTTTATGTGCTACAAGTAGTCAAAACACAACCTCTAAATTTTATTTTATATCCCTTTGGGACAATGAGAGAGCAATAACTAGTAAACATGAATTTCTTTGAGAACAGCATTAACAATAGTCATTCTTTTTCCACATGGTATCCACATGCGATACTAGAAATGTATTCGATGTTCAATCCTTCCTATCATCAAACCTCGATCCTTAATGCCATATCCAATGGTTTTGAGAACAAATCCAAGGTACTTCAATCCATCATTAAGTTTATCCCTCTGAAAAAATTGAAGATTTGTACTGCACCTATGATGCCACGATAACAAGAATACAACTGAAACAAATCAAGGACTTATGGAAATTCATCTCCATCCAAGTGGTCGTACAATATAATTGGAGAATATCTTTATAAGCTCATGCTTCCCTTAACAACTCTACTTTAGATGTACCTGTCAAGTGTTTAACTTTATCATTGAAATTCCCATGACATCTAAGGGCATGCCCACATAATGAATGTATCAACAATCATCTAGTTAATTTCATAAAAGGTAAGCATGCATTAATGACAACATCACAATGTTGCTTCACTTTATTTGTTTTTCTTTATATAACCATGTTGCTCCCCCTATCAATATGTAGACTAATATATCCCCATGAAACCTTGATGGTATGTTCATCTCAAGATATTTAATTTGTCTCATATATCTTCAGAATCAATGAAAAGTAATATCTCACAAATGTGTCTTTCTGCAAACATATTGTACCTAGTTTCTTTTTGCATTTTACTTCATCTATTGCTATGGCTTCCTGTGGGAATTTTTCAAACTTTTGTGCATTTTTGCAATCATTTAACTGGACCTATGTGCATATGTTTAACACCTATGGTCATTTTATAAGGTAGTGACGCAATTTTATCTATCCAACGGGAATTTACAACTTGGCTACAGGGCATTTCTCAACAGGCTGCAAACATTTTTCCAAATCAACTGCATATCTAATTTGGAGAATTGATGCAAGTGTATTCTAAAACTTAAATGTGGGCATATTTAACTAGCTACGGGAATTTTTACTCTATTTCCCTTTGGCCAGTTTTAACTAGATGCGGGAATTTTTACTCTCAAGTGTGGGCATATTTGAGGCTTGAGGATACTATTGTGTCCTGGCTGGCATTTGTCTCCTCCACTTGCGGGCATATTGGGAACCCTGTGTGCATTTTAATGACATCTCCTTCACTCATGCAAGCATATTTGTTCTGCATGCGTGCATTTTTTTGAAGCTTTTCTGCAAGTATTGAATTATGCATGCAAGACTAAGATAAAATTCCCATAGCTAGTTAAACATGCCCACAAGGAAATTTTGAACCTTTTGTGCATTTTTGTGGGAATTCTTTACATTTGTTGGGAGGATAAGACAAAAAAACAAAAAACAAAATTAAACTTGTTATGTAATTTGCAACACATGTCCACATCAACTACTTTATGCATTCTTTCACCCTTGTGTTCACCTTAAGATCCCTCGTTCTTTTCAAGTTTTGGGTTCTCTCCTTTCACAAATATGTTGGTCTAGTTGAGTCTCATGCAAGTAACCTAACACTAAGAGGTTGAAGTTTGTTTAGAAGAATTCTTTTTGAGGATAAGAGAGCTATGGCCTAACATCTAATGTTGATTTACCTTATGTTGAGTTTATAATTGGTTCAGATCTGATATATCATGCTACTGTTAAGTATAGTTGTCTTTCATTAACTACTTAGATCTGATATAGATCACTACTCTTATTATTGTTATTGTTATTGTTTTAAGTACTTTACTGGCTATTGTAACTATTGTTTCTGGGACTTGTTGGACATGAAGGATATTGAGGTATGGTTTTTTATGTTGGATAGGCTTGTCTCATTATTTCGTCTTTGAGTTTGAATATTGAGAAAATAATTATAAAATACAAATGAGTTGAATCTACCTTAGAGTTTGCAGCTTTTCTCAAAATGAGCTGAAATGTCCATTAAATTTTTTTATGGATCTTGTGTATTTAGAGTGGCGCCTTGTGTACTCCAGTGAATTGAAAGACAGAGAAGGTCATGCTCGATATAGGACTAGAATGGGGTGCTACTGAGGTAACTAATTTTCATTTTTCTCCTATTAAAGCCTTAGAGCCTCAACTTTTGGTGAATTTTCAAATATAGAGTGTGGCAATTATTTTTCATTGTTTTTTCACTTTTAGAATGTTTAAGGTGTTTTTTGGTGTTTAAAGTATTTTTTAACACACAAAGAAGTCATATCTAGTTCTCACTCCCTTTGGGAGCTTTTAATTTCTAATATTTTAATTTTATTGTGGGATATGGTAAGGCAGGTTATGGTAAGTCAAAGGGTTGGATAAAATCCAGTTTTAATGTCTTCAAAATAATAAATTTATATGGAACAAAAGTGAAACTTACTAAATGACAGTTTCTAATTTTTTTGCCAGTATGTTCCATTTAAGGGATTTCGTATCGACGTGGGGTTAATATTATTGTGCTTTTATCTTAATTGTTATCTAGTGGAGGTATTTGATATTTACTTTGACTATGGTGGCAAAGGAATTGATCATGCTTTTGGCTCTGATGGTGGACCTTCTATCCTCCACCAACATCGTTTGGTGGCAAGTTGGTTGAGGATTTTGGCGCATAAAAGAAAGAGTTCATTTTTTGCACTTGTACTAATAGATATAGAAACATAAGAGATATCTAGAAAAGAAATTGGTATGACCTGTTATAGATCAACTTTATTGCACCACAAATTTAATGAGGCGAGGCATCGTTTGTCTATAGACTCTGTATTCCATATCAGGCATACTGGTTATAGTATTATACTTGTATCCTCTTCTTTCCAGTATTACTACAAGTACCATTGCCTGTTTTTGTTTGATTAGAGGAAACCTTAGAAGCAAGGGATGAATAATGTTAATAGCTCCTCCTTCAAAGGTTTATTCTAGGTAGCCTCCAAAAGAAAACTCTCTGGATTTAACTATGCACATTCTATTTATTGCTCCTTGGATACTTAAGAAGAGAAAACTCCTCGGGGTTTGAAATACCTCCGCATGAAGTA
>LPNX011025221.1:334594-369731 GCA_001517045.1 Pseudotsuga menziesii | reverse complement strand
AGATTGTTTATTTCTATTGCATATTGGAGAAGATTGATTTCTGGAGTCTAGCTGTCTGTTGTGGTACCCCAAGCCATAGGAATTTCTCTCCGTAACAGTAGTCTCCTGAGTCTAAAAAAGGATAAAATTGTGCACGGGAGAGATCTCCCTACCTTTGGGGAAGGAATAATTTGTTACCATTTGTAGTTCAATTAGGCCAAAAAAGGTTAAACTTATACTCACTGCACGGTCATTCAAATAATTTTACGAGCATGAACGAAACCAAGTTTGCTCGACAATATATTCTTGATGAGAAGGCTGTAAAAGAGATTAAAGACAAATCATGATGAGATTTTTTGTAAAGTTCAGTCCCAATTCCTGAGAAAGCATAAAAGGATGTAAAGGGAAACGATCCTAGCCTGAATTTGCTAAGATGGTCCTTTTCTTATGATAGTCTACATAGTCTGCAAAAGGAGGTAAATGAGGCTACATAGATGCCCTTTCCAATACTTTAACGAGAGTGAAAGGAAGCAAGCGTGCTCGGTGATCTTTTCATTATTTTCAAAGTCAGAAAAGAGCTTAACAGAAACTACATAATGGTCAATAAAACAAGGGGGAAGTGTTTGATATATGAAAAGAGGTTATGTTATGGACATGGTTGATGGGCATAAATGTAGAACACTGGTGGGGCCCCCTTGCGGGATGATGTATGGTGGTAAAACATGGCCAATTGTGCAGCATGGATGGAGTGAGTGGCATGTGAACATGCCAATACGTACAAAAGGGGATTTGTGTGATGGTGTGCAAACCAAGGTGGATTCCAGGAAATGGCTCAAAAAATCATAGTGAGAGCACGAGACAAGGGTCTTGTCACAAGACAGAGGACAAGGAACCAAACCTAGAGGTGCAAACGATGTCTCAAACTGACTTCGGATGACTCTAACTAGCAATGTGCAAATGCTTCGCTTAGTGCAATGGTGCAGGGGTAAAAAATAGACCAAATGGAAGCCTATAGGTACAAAGCTAGCTCAACATACAAGGAGTGATTCGCATGGTGGCACACAAATCGACATGACTCCAAGAAATGGTCTGAAGAATTGGTAAGGAGGGAGGCAGTCCAGAAGGTCATTTCTCGACCTGGGTGCTTTTTGCACAATGGTGGCAGCTTCCTATATTTGTAGAGGATAATCCATATGTGGGCATGCAATATCAGGGAAGCCTCGACCTTTAGGGCAGGTCTTGGTACCTGAAGGCATGCTAGCATAATGGTAGCTAGATCATATGTGCAACATACTGTGTGCATGTGAAAACGTTGGACCACACCCTCCAGTGGCCTACTAGTGATGCAAGACCAGGGGTTATATCCACAGGCTCACATGCAAATGATGCGATGAAATTCTACAATGGAATCACTATGATTAAATGTGGAGAAACTACTGGAGGGGGTCACCGACTTGTAATAAAAATGATGTAAAACAAAAAATAAAAACTATGCCCCATTTGTTGCATGATGAGTGACTCAGACATAGGACCTCCGCAGAAGAAAATCGGCCTTGCCTTGGAGACTCTACAGTTGGCTCAAAGTAAGTGGGGGAGGAATCTGGAATTCAATGGGAAGAAATGACTCCACGACCTGGGCTAAGTGAAATGGGGTAAAACCGGTGTTGGTTTTGACGATCTCTTTGTCGTCGTGAAAGTGGTGTCGGGATAGATCAGGTGGATCTCCCACGGTCGAGGATGGGAAAGTACTACTGGAAGTAGATATCATGTAAATGGTGGTGGTTGTGTCCGAGGAAGAAACTAGAGGGTGGATCTCCTCATGGATGGTGATATTGGACTCACGAGAGTGTTTCGGAAGGTCATGAAGGACAGACTGATACTCAAACAAGTCTGAGAAATTGTGAGAAAAGTGGCCATACAAGCCTCAAATTGCTCAAGTATGGTTGGTCCTCAATGACTTGTTCTTGACTGTTGGTGGATATGGGATGATGACCACTGGAGTACCATCAGTCGTATCCATAGTTTCTACGTGTGTGTTTTTAACACTGAAAAATTACCAAAGGTTGTAAAGGTTATTCCCATGTAACAGTAAAAACCACTTTTAAAGATAAAACTGGCTTTTTTCTCTTCTGAGAGGGATCTCTCACAAAATATTAACAAGGTCAGATATGTATAAGCAAAACAGTTTGTAATTGGTAATATTGGTTGAAACTGAACACGTGTCCATTAGGCTATGGAGTCAAAATATGAATATAGATAAGCAAAAACTTTTGCATGGAAATTTTAAATAGAGGCAAGGTAGCTACTCATTCACAGTCAAAATTTGATTATCGGGTGAAAAAGGAAGAACATGAATAGACCATTAACACAGAGCATTGTAAAAATGAATTATATATCAACTTTAGAAGAAAGGTTTTGTGGACATCTTAAAAACAGCTATAACATAGTAAATATGAATTCTAAACTGTTATACTCTCATTTCAGGCATGAAGGAAAACATAATGGAAAGATAAACTGGAAAAACATTCACATGAGAAGGGAAAGTACATACTGCAACATGAAATAACACATGAATCTCTGGAAAAAAATGCCAACTTTCGGCTCTATAAATTAAAGAAATATTGCAATATGCAAGTTCTCCAAAATCTCACGGGTTCTAAACCTTGCTTCATCAAATGTATGAATACTTATACGATTGCTCCTAGAGATGAACAATAATCCTAACTGTCTAATGGTTTCAACTGTTTATTACATGTGTCAAATCATTTATCTACTACAAAATAGTTCTGAGATAACAAAAATTCTTAACTAATGAAATTAAAAATAATATTTTATCATAAAATATATCCTTTGTTGAAACTCCTTTGCATTGTCTTCCTTGATGTCTTCATGGTTGTAACTTATATTTAGTTGATCCATATTTTTTAATTGATCTTCAAGATTCGGGACTAGGAAAAGTTGCAACAACCATTTCATGTGTCAGAACTCTGAGCTCCATGTTGTCTGCATATGATAGATTAGGAACTTTGGCACATGCAACTTTAAAATCAAATAATAACTTGAATTCTTCAACCAATTTATCAAACACAACTCTTCCAGACAGAACTTGCCACATATCTTGAAACTTACTATGATCTGACCTGCAATTTACCTATTTTTCCATATATTCCTCTTGAGACAATAATGGTCCAATTTCCTCCCAGAAGAAAGGAATTCCTCTGTTTACCAATGGAGTAAATAAATTAGTCGCTTGTTTGACTTTATGACTTATAATATCAACATTATCCTATAAAGTATCCAACATTCTGTACTTTCCAATCATTTTTCTAGCCCAACAGGCAATAACAACTTTGTCTTGGATACCAAACCTTCTAACTTGATCTTCTTATAAGGCACTTAAAAAGTTGATAGCATTCTGAGCTACTTCCATTGGTTTCTTATTTAATCCTTACTTTACTGTCAAAATATTTTGTTTGGCTACTTTCAAAGCACTCTCCTGATCTGCAATAAAATCTAAATATGGTCGAAAATTATTAGCTTCCTGAATAATCTTATCCCAAATCATATGTCTAGCTCCTTGTAAGGCCATTTGACCAACCACTCGCTTTGTTAACTTGGTATTCGGATTTATTACTTCTTGGTATTTTTCCTCTACTTCCTTCTTTTCTTGTTCTTTTTTCAAAGCTATATATTCTATATTATTTTTATGTTGCTTTAATCATGTGAGTTCTACATCTTTCAGGTTTACCTGAGACATTGCTTTATAAAGAGAGGTTGCATCTGCTTCTGCAGAAGGAACAGTAGATTGATTTTTAACTTCTTCAGACTTTTCTTGTAATTATTTTTCTTTTGCTGCCACCTTATCTTTTAGGTCCTTCTCATTTTCCATCAAAATATTATCATCCCTTTCCCACTCTTTTTCTTTTTCTTCAAGCTTTAACAACTTGGCTTTACAATCACTCAATCCAGTGCTTAATGCTTCCTTCTCCTTCTCAAACTCTGTCAATTATGAGGTCTGAATAAGCTGAGTATAAGGAATTTGCAATTTCCTTTTAATCACCTGAAATTATCTCTCTTTTTCATCGAATAACTTTTGAGCCACTGCTCCTTTGTCTAACTTCCCATCAACCTTCAATAAATCCTCCTGCAACTTTTTAATTTTGTTTCGAAGGGCCTTATTCTCGACCTTTTCTTTTCATAGGAGGTCCTAGGCTTTCTTTTTATTGGAATTCAATTTTAAAACCTGTAATGTAGATTTAAGAAATCTTGTATATAGGATATCACCTGTTTCTCTGTGAAAATGTATCATATTAGTGGTAGGGATATTCTCTAAGTTCACATTTACCTCTAATACCTTATTACCAATAGTCATGGCCAAGCTCAGGGTATATTTGTCATGATCTCTTACAATTTTTAAAGTCACATCTGGCTTAGGTAATTGTCTCACTTCTTCATATAAATTTAGTGTTTCATCAAAGGTTTTATCAGCTCTTTCCCTGTAACTATTCAACCACTCCTCATTTGATGTATACTTATTTGAGGTTACTCCTTCAAATACATAGTCCTGAAGCTCCAGACCAATTACTTTATATTTTTCTTGCTTCTTTTTACCTTTCACACTACTCTTCTTCAACTGTACCATTTGTACCTATTGTTCAATTTTCTACTTCTTTAGTGTACTAGCAGTGTCTGTTTCTTCAATGTCCATGAAATCTAGATGTTCTCTCTTCTTTGAATTTTCTGAAAAACTTATTAATGATGAAATATTACCAGCAAATCCAACTATGTTAGAAAGATCCATTGGGGGAGAATTATTTCTAGGTATGGATGAGATAGAGTCTTGTTCCATGTTGATATTACCTGGTGTTCGGTTAGGATAATCTTCCCAATTAGTTGCCTCTCCGAGTCCAGCTACTTCAATATGTTTGAAATGATTATTTGTGTTTCCTATCTTCTTTTAGAGATTACCTGGTGGGGATCATAATTGATAGCATCTCCTGAAGAAAACCCCATGATTCTGAGCAGATTATTAATTATTGGTAGAGCAACTCTACTTTTGACAACATATGGCCCTACCTCCCAAGAAAATTTAATATCTAGACTCTTCCTGAAGTTTAAGATGTGTTCTTCCTCAACCATAAGCCTTTGTATAAAAAAGTCCAAAGAAAATATTCTAGTTGTCAGAAAGGATGGAAGAATATATGGCTGGTGCACAAATCCATATAACCTTATAATTGTTTCAGACTTTGAAAGGAACCAATATACTATCCTTTTATTAGGGGAAAGCTGCAATGTTTCCTTAATTTCTAGAAATACCCTGGGCAATATTTCTTGAAAGAAAATGTTGTATATCTCTGCCATCAAACAATTCATGAACTTGCGATAATTCTGGGTCATTTCATCAATGAGTACCAACTTAAGAGACTGTAGTTTATCTTCATTATGCAACAAGAACATATTCAACAAAAAAGAATGGAATCTGAAAACTATGGTATCGTGGAAGTTTACTAACTGAGAACGAATGTTCTTAGCTATTAACTCATCAAACTTAAGGCAATAGGACTGGAAATCTAACCTAGAAGTTCAGACTCAAATGGCCAAGTACTTAGGACAAACAACAGACTCAACAGTGACTCTGTAATATAGCCATTAGTGTCTAACCCCAAAAATTGACTAGCTAAATTTATACATGACTAGGTATCTTTGTTAAACAAAACTAGGTCTCTTCATTAAACAAAACTAGTTCAATGGGATAAGATAAACCTATACTCTCACTATCAGGATTTAAACATGACTTCAAAAAGGTTTCCACACTCTCGGCTATAGAAATTTGGAAGAATTGAATGATGTTTTCTTCTTTGTACTCCTAGGATAACTGAACAAAATAATCTAGGACAGATAAGGTCTTGCGGGTAACAGATGCATTAATAGGGAAAAGGATCCTAGACTTAGGTTTATCCATGACGACTTCTTGATTTGCAGAATAATTATTTGCACACCATTCGACAAATTCAGGACAATTGGGAGTCTGATCAACAGAGAAAAAAATAAAAGAAGGACCTAAAAACACCATGGGTGTCACTACCCTGGTCCTTAAAATTTTCAATTTCTTTTTAGAAGTCTCAATTGCTTCATTCAATAAAATGGTATCATAAACTTCATCATTTTTTTCTTCGAAGCTTTCTTCACCCTTCTAATAGGAAACCCCTAATTCTTCGCTATCTGCCACTTCTACAACTTCTATTTCATCCATCTTATCCATTTTTAGAAGTACTTGGAAAGTTTCAAGATGCCTACCTTGTTAATTAGCATTGTTTTTTGGCTCATCCACGTTGGCACTTTGTGCATAGTCAGGGCTATCGTCAACTCCAATGCTCAGAAAAAACAAACCTTTGAACTCCACGTAGGTGATTTTTATAATTGTTTATGGTTTATAAGCATTACACACCTCCCGTAATCTACACCATAGATTTGTTATTCTTCAAAATATAAGCCATCCATGCACATGATCTCAAAGATTATCACCCTGCACAACTTGATTCAGTGGAATCAATATCAACCATTGATTTACAACCTACCTTCATCAGGACCATCCAACTATGGAAAATTTTAACATCCCACAAATCATTTCAGAACTGATTGATCGAGTAAATTTCATTTGCAGATTGCACCTTATCCATCGATCAAATATTGAGTTCTATCGAAATCGTTGATCAACATGGCCCCTACCACTTTCCACGGATTTCAATTTGGACTTTCTTCGCGCTAGTTCAATCTGCAGAATTTTTTCCGACCATAGATCTATGTTCGCTCTCATCCTATCCATCCAATATTTCCACCTGTTACCCCATTTCGCGAATTTCAAAACTTCTTTTAACCTTGCATCTTTGATCTCCAGAATGATTCACCACCGTTGATCTGCGACCTTTTAATATGAGTCATCACTATTTAACACCTTCTACCTCCATTCCACTGATGAGAATATCTCAATTTCTCCCTCATGTTAAAATAGCGAAATGATCTACCACCATAGATAAAATCCCCTTTCTTCATCCAATGACCGATAATGAAATATCATGCTCACCCATTAACCTAAAGAGCACTTCCACACAATTTTTCACATATGAACATTTTCAAACCCTTCAATCAAACAATCCAAAATTTTCAACTATAGTGCTAACAATTGGATCCACTAGGGATGTTATCCTCCCTGCGAGGTAGCAAATAATCCCATAGACCAGTTGCCAAATCCATTGTCAATCTAAAAACAAAAATTGTCTTTCTGAAGGAATTGTAAAAAATAAAATATGTCTACCCCTTCTGATCTTAGGGCCTTCTCTGTGGGCTTCAAATCTTCTGGCTCACCATATGTACTGATTGAAAGTAAAAATAAATATTTACACTATAATACATGAAATTTCCTTTCCTCTTATTCCAAATAATGCTTCAAAAATATCCCATTAACTGGACCTCCTTCATACTGAGACCCATCCTGATACTGTAGAATAAAAGTATTATTACCTCTATGTGCTGCAATAATGTATGGACCTACCCACAAATGATCAAATTTACCATTATTTCCTTTGTCTTCATGTGGATCATCCCATTTTAACACCAAATCATCAGTCTGGAAAGTGTCTTCTTTTACCTTTTTGTCAAAGGTATTCTTCATTTTATCCTGATGAATCTATACCTTACCATATGCTTTATCCATTAGTTCACTCAGCTCAATAATTTGGTTTATTCTCCTTTGCATATGATTAGGTTCATCCTATTGTTCCTGCAACAATTTCATAACAGGTACTCCTAGAGATGCAGGAAAAAACACTTCAACTCCATACACCAATTGGAAGGGTGACATTCCAATAGCCCTCTTTGTGCTGACTTTGTTATCCCACAAAGAATATTTCAGCTTTGTATGTCACGCTCTTTTATTATCTTCCAATAAATTCTTAATTATACTCACCAAGATTTTGTTAGAGTATTCTTCCAGTCCATTACCCTGTGGATAATATGCAGTAGAATGATTCAAATTTATATGATACTTATGAAAGAAATTTATCATCTTCCTGGACTTAAAAGCAACAACATTATCTGTTACAATCCTCTTAGGACAGCCAAATCTTGCCAAAATATTATTCTCTGGGAAATCTATTATCACTGCATATTTAGCTCTTCTAGTAGGTATTTCTTCAATCCACTTTGTAATATAATCAGTTGTTGTTAAGATCCACTTATGTTGTCCTGAGGAGTTTGTATTTATTTCCACAATGAATTCCAACCCCCATTGTTGAAAATGTGCTTCTACTGATATGGGATTAAGAGGGAGTGGAACCACTTTCCTCTTTCCATCAAAAATATGGCACTGATGACGTTTGGTGGTTTCTTTGTACACATCTAAAAATAATGAAGGCCAATAAAATCCTTCTCTCAAAATTGTATTTGGAGTAACCTTCCAGGAATGATGTCCCCCACAATCTCCTTCATGGAAATCTTTCGCTATCTGTTGAGCTTCATTCTCCAAAAGACAATTGAATAACACTCCATCAGGATCCTTCCAATAAAGATATTGATTTAAAATACAAAAATTTGCAGCCTTCAACTTCACAGACCTTGCTCTAGTTTTACTTAACACTGCAGGAGGTTGTAAATTTTGCAACACATAAACAATATCATCATACCATGGAGAAATAGAAAAATCATGCATCACCTGTACTTCTATGTCCAATTGATTTAATTGTCCTGATAGAAAATTTAGCTGCAGAGAATCACAATTAGAGTCTGTCATTGTTTTATCCAATCCTTGTCCCTTAATTAACTATGTGGGCCTAATTTCAATGTCATATTCCAAAATCACTAATATCCATTCCCTTCTAGATATGGCTGTGTAAGTATGCTTTTTACCACGCTGCTGGGAACATATGTGATTACATGTGAATGGAGAATGTAAATTCTAAAATATTTCAAGGCCTTAATCAAGGCATATACTTGTTTCTCCATGGTATCATATTTTAACTCTCCATCTCTTAACATCCTACTAAAAACTGCTATAGGTTGTTCTTCACCTTGATCATTCTTTTGTAATAGAACAACTGCAACAGTATGCTCTGAAGCATATGAGAATACTAGAAAATATTTATCAAAATATGTACTTACCAACACAGGAGCTTCTGAAATAGCTTGCTTTATATCCTTGAAAAACTTCTTAGCCTCCATTGTCCATTTTATTTCATGATCCCTCTTCAGCATATTAGTAATGTTCATCAATATTTCAGCAAAGCTAGGAATAAATATCCTCAAGAAAATTACCTACCCAATGAAAGATTGTACTTATTTCTTACTTCTTGGTTCATCCACCTTCAAAATTGCACTCACCCTGTCTGGATCAATCCTTATGCCTTCTTTGGAAATAATATGGCCCAAACGTTTTCCTTCTTTCAAAGCAAAATTTGACTTCCTTGGATTTAATGAAATGTCGTATTTTCTACATTTAAGGAAGACCTTTTCCAAATGTTTGATATGTTCCCTGTCAGATCTGGAATATACAGTAATATCATCCATGTAAATTACCACAAACCTATCTCTTTCATCTGCAAAAGCAATTTTCATAGCATGTTGGAAAGTGTCTCCTGCATTCATTAATCCAAAATGAATCTTTGCATTCATGAATGTAACCCATGGTGTAGTGAAAACAGTTTTATCCTGATCGTTAGGCAGCACCTTTATTTGATTATACCCTGAAAACCCATCCATAATAGAAATTATCTCTGAACCCACCACTTTCTGCAAAATCTGGTCCATATTTGGTAAAGGGTAATTGTCCTTCAAAGAGACTTTATTCAAATTTATAAAGTCCACACACAGTCTTATTTCACCATTTTTTTTCAAACAGACACCAAATTACCAACCCATTTTGAAAATATCAAGGTTACAATTATTTTTGCATCAAATAATTTTTTGATCTCCTTTTCAATGATAGGAAATAACATTGGATTAATCCTTATGAGTTTCTGCCTAAATGGTTTCTCTCCAGGCTTAATTGGAATAGTATGTTGTATAATGGATGTGTCATACTCTTTGAGGTCATCATAACTCCATGCAAATAAATCAATATACTTTTTCAACAGGTTCACATACTCAGCTTTTTCTTTACCGAGCAATTTCTTGGACAACTTTATAATTCTGGGATTCTCTTCAGTGCCATTATTTTTATCTTTGACAACGTTTTCAGCAGGTTTAACTTTAGCATCTCTAACAAAAACATCTTGGTAAAAAATATTCTCCAAGGGAATTAAACCTCTAGAAATATAATTACTCTTCAATTGGACTATATACTTTCCTCCTAGTGAGCCTTTCAACTTCTCTATTTCAGCAATTCCTTCTTCATCTTCATCAACATCTTGAAAATTTTCAGAATCAACACTTTCTTTTTCTATTTTGCTATTTACAAATTTACCAGACAATTCCAGAAATCTTTTAATTTGCATATCATCTTCAAAAACTTGCCAGTACTTGGTATTCACTACAACAAAACCCTGTGATTAGCATCTTTTTTAGCTTCCTTTTAGCGTCCACTATCACTTTTAGTGTATTTTTCATCATTTTTTGGAAAAAGTGGACGCTTTTCCACAGGATGGTACTTTTAATGGCGTTATTTGCATCTATTTTTAAAATTTGGCTCTATTTTGGATGCTAATTAGCATCCCAATTAGCGTCCCAATTATCCACCTTATTAGCATCCCAATTAGTGTCCCAATTATCCACCTTATTATCATCCCAATTAGTGTCCCAATTAGCATCCCAATCAACATCCCAATTAGTGTCCCTTTTTAAGAGTTGGCGCTATTTTGGATGCTAATTAGCATCCCAATTAACATCCCAATTAGCGTCCCAATTAGCATCCCAATTAGAATCCCAATTAGCGTCCCAATTAGCATCCTAATTAAAATCCCAATTATCGTCCCTTTTTAAAAGTTGGCGCTATTTTGGTCAATAATTAGCATCCCAATTAGCATCCCAATTAACCTCCCAATTAGCATCCACAAAATCATCCAATATAACACCAATAATAGCCTCCAGAAAAACGTCCTAAATAACATAGCACCATATATTAATCTAGGGTTAGTGACAGAAATTGCGCCACGAATTTCGATAGGAAAAACATTCAACATAACGTCAAGTATAGATACAGGAATTGTGCCTAGAAAAAATCCAACATAACACCAAGTATAGATCCAAGTATAGCACATGGAATAATGCCATAAATTTCAAAAGGAATCGTGATAGGAATTGCACTAGGTTTATAGCTAGGAATTGTGTTCGGAAAACGTCCGACATAACATCAAATATATCAATGTCAATGTCAATGATCATGATTTATATGATAGTACTTTTGGATCTTGATTTATCATAGTGGCACCTAAATGATCATAATCATGACACTTTTGGATTTTGATTAATCATAATGAGGGGTAAAATAGCTTAATGTCACCTAAATTGCTCTAATGGCATTTGAGTGTCCCCAACAACATTTGATAGACCCCAATGGCATATGATTGGCTCTAAAATCATGACGATGATGCATTACGATAATTATGATAGAGCGTATGGATATGATTTGATAATTATAAGACTATATCATCCATTCTTCTGAGGTAGTATGGCTCCTTGCTCATTATTATCACAATTATATTGATGATGACTATGACAATGGAAATGATGTTGATTTATTGTATGATGATGATGACGATGTGGATGTGGATGTCAACGATGATTATGCATGTGGTATCATTTTTGGATCCTAATTTATTCTAATGGCACATAAATGTCTATAACGACATCTAAACAACCCTATTATCATCGAAATGGATGTAACAACATATAAATGACCTTAACAATTACATGACATTAATCCTAATGTCGATGAGTGATTAAGAACACTAATGGCATATGCGTGACCATAATGACAATAATGATAATTATTTTATTGATGATGTACTCAATGCTGATGATGATGATGATAATGAGGATGATGATCAAGATGATGTTTATTTCACATATGGCATTGATGATGATGATGACAACATCGATGTCCATAATGATGATACATGTCATAATACTTCTGTATACCAGAACTGTGAATTTGAGGAAAGGAATCATGTAACAAAGCTTATTGTTGCATTTTATGTTTTGGCTTACCTCGACAGCTATTAAGGTCGGGGCATTGAACATGTCATCTGAAGCTTGTTGATTGAACATAACTAATGAAGGAGCATGTAGCATTTCATTTTCCACTTCACAGAAGATTGGAAGACAAAATGAGTTTCAGCCTCCACCTCCTTCGACTATGACTCTGACTCTAAGAGCTTCCATCCCATGGGAGATGAGAAAAAAAATAATAACTGCAATCACTTTCATTTCTCAGCTTTAGGAGAGAGAAGGGCTGAGGAAATTATTTTTTCTTCTGCTTCTTCGTTGCTTGCGATTTATTGATGGCACTGAGAGGGTGGTCTCCCCAAACATCAATCCTTGAAGTGAGGTGGAAACGCGCTCAAATAACATTTCTTTTAAAGAGGAGGAGTGAAGCCTCCCTGGCCTAAGCCGCTTATCAGTGTTTCCCCTGCCTTAGAACCTTACATGCATTAAATCTGATATTTGCATATACACAAATGTGAGTTCTTTAACCCAGATGGAAATCTGATATTTGTATATATACAATTGTGAGTTCTTTAACCCAGATTGAAAGCCTATGACTCTGCCTATAAACGAATATTTGATCTATCAAATGTGTCAAGTCTTATTGGATCCACCAAAAACACTTATTGGGAAACCCATATAGCTTCTAGATTTCTCTTATAAAGCACCGAGACTTTCATTGTATCTTATTTAGAACATTTGTTCCTCACCTTTAGGATTTGATTATTCCATACCTCCACC
This sequence comes from Pseudotsuga menziesii, assembly GCA_001517045.1. Lineage (NCBI taxonomy): Eukaryota > Viridiplantae > Streptophyta > Pinopsida > Pinales > Pinaceae > Pseudotsuga > Pseudotsuga menziesii. The sequence continues at coordinate 356,816 of LPNX011025221.1, read as the reverse complement.
TTTAGTTTATTCTTCTGGGGCAACCTACCACGCCCTTTAGTATTTTATAACTACCTACCTCATCTTTATAACGCCTCATCTTTAGTTTTTTTAGCCAAAGCATTCAAACAAGCACAAAATAACTTTGACAAATCTCTGTTAACGCTGAAATTTGGAAATTACTAATAAAAAAATTGAAAGAAGAAATCCATAACATTTGGGAGTCCTGGTTGCTGCAATTTTACTAATAAAAAAGCTGCAAGAAGAAATCCATAACATTTGGTAGCACCGGGGCTAGGCGTCTGTGATTCAATATCAGTTTGATTTCAAAGTTTAGAATGTGTTGGTTTTACCTTAACCAACAAAAAAACTCATGAAAATTGTACCCATGGAGTCTATTTTCCTAATGGGTAGGTTATTCAATCATTTTGCAGAGCTTAGCACACCATAAATATGATTATTCTCTGAGGTGATTTTGCAGTTTTCTCGAAGTTACATCAATTCACTGAATTTGTAGTGGCATTATTTATGATTTTGCACTGGGTTTACTATCCTTCATTCTCCACGAACATAGTAACTAATTAAGTGCATGTATTTTCAACAACGTGTATCTATTTTCAACAAACTTATAGGTTTGAAGTAGATCTGTTAAAGAAATTCGCCATGAGTTTTCCTCTGGAGCAATCCCATCCAAGGGAAATTTTGGCAGGTAGATATGAGTTTGGATGGGGAGCCTCACCAAATGTAGCCATAAGTAAAGGACCCACCAAACACAACTATGCCACCACCACCATCAGTCCTGCCCTGATAGCCATCGTTACTAAATATAATAGACAATGGCTAAATATGACATACATTGGTCACCAAACAAGACAATAGAAATGAAACCTAGAATTAATAAGAAATCAACGTGAGCCTGAAACTCTCATCATAAAAATTAAACCAGACCAGCCAAACAACTAATGAGAACAACAGACATGGGCGGTCAGGCATGGCCTCGGTCTGTGCGATGCTTCATCAAGCAAAGTGCAACATGTAGAGTGTTTACCATCCCTGATAAATTTGTGTTAACTATCCCATGCAAATATTTAATGGTAAGTTCATCTATATATCTGACTTTGGCCCACCCAGCATTGCAAACAACCACATCAATAGGCCTCCTTTGGAACGATTGTTCTATTGCATCCAAAATAGTTTCATAGTCACCCACGTCAGCAGTCTGCGAAGGAAAGAAAACAGTCCTAACTTGATCCCAACAAATACCCAACACCAATAATGAAATTCAAAATGAGAAGAACATGTAGATGTACCTTTGAGCATATTCTATCAGCACTGATAGTTTTATTATCGACCAATTTGTCTATTTCCTTCTCTAGTTTAGCAGAGCTTCTCGCTACCAGAGTAACGAAAGCACCCTGATATAGCGCCTCTTTGGCAATAGAAAGGCCAATACCGTTAGATCCTCCTGTTATTAGGACATGCTTTCCACCAAGAGACTTCAGACATGGTGAAGGTTTCCAAAGCAGGGTTACCCCAAGAAAAATAATTAGAAGAAGAAGAAGAATTGTGAGAATAGTTTCAGCAACTTCCATTGTCAGGAAAGGTTCAAACGTTTAGAGAATGCCAATATGTGTATTACATATGAGCATCCATTGTTGGTTTGTCGAATATCGTGCCGTCTTATTTACTCCATGGGCTTTTAATATGGGAGATGGTATGTCAAGATGAACAGTTGACGACGACCATGTTATATGCTAAAAGTAATAACTAGGCACCATAAATTATGGCAGCCTATGAAAAGAGTGATTCTCTTGGAGGATATGATTTGGCAGCTTATGGTTAGAATATGGAATATTGAGTTCATTTAAGAAAAAGTGACATTAAATTGAAAAGATTTTTTTGTTTTTTTCATCCTCGCACCATGGGTTGATGGTCCTCAAAAATACAAATATTAAAATTCAATTATATTGGGTTGATGCTCCTCATAAATACAAATGGTTGATGGTCCTCATAAATACAAATATTAAAAATCAATTATTATGGGTTGATGGTCCTCATAAATACAAATATTAACTAGTTGGAAGGTGAAATGACTTAAAACAGGAATCTAAAATCAATTTGAACATAAATTAAAGTTTTCTCATGTTATATAGTTGGAAATATCACGATTTGAAAGTAAGTTTTTACAAAAAGGTGAATTTTCTAAGTAGTTAAATAATCGATTGTTTTCGGGTTTTACTACAAGATTTGTTTACTAGCTATTTGAATGGGACCACGTGCCAACTTGTTTTGTCGGTTTTGACATTTTTCAGCTCATTGAATTTGTATGTAAAGTATCCTCCTAGATTTTATTAGTTAAAGCAACAATTTTATTATATATAATTCAATTTTATTAATTTCATTTAATTTAAGAGGTAGATACCAAGCAGCTTTGTTATAAAAATATGATAAACTTTCAATTAGAGAATATTTAATTTTATTAATTTCACTTAATTTAACAGTAGATACCAAGCAGCTTTCCCATTAATTACACCTACTTAAACATCGATGAATAATTTATCTTAATGTATTTATATTTATATGTGATTCACAAAACAAAAAATTGAAATTCTTTTTTACTTAAGCATAGAAAAATATAGAAAATAGAATTGATAGTTTATAATTCATAAAAGGATCGAAAGAAGTTATGTATTTTTTTGAATTGATATTTTATAATTCATAAAAAGATTGGAAGAAGTTATGCATTTCTTTAAATTGATATATTATAAATTTTATATTTTATAAAAGATGAAAATAACCTATTTATTTCTTTAATCATATGAAAAATTACATGTCTTCGGTTTTCTATATTGAGGAATTAGTGAAGGTAAGAGTAATCATTTGATATAGGAATTGATATTTTATAAAAACTTTAAAAATATATATTTGTTTAAATTTAATTATAGAAACAAATTGAGAATCTTAGTATATTAAATTTGTGTAAATTTTTATTTAAGAATTAGAATAAGATAATGCATGTAGAAAATCTTATTATGGTTAGTAATTAATAATATTGAAAATTAAATCTAAATATAATTATGGTTGGTATTATTGATGAAAAATGTTAATAAATTTGTGTGGCAAAATCTTTTTATGAAATAATTATATATGTGACAAAGTCTTTTCAAAGTATTTAATAGATTTTTTATTTGTAATATGACCATTTAAAAGAAGAATTTTATTTCGAGATTTCTTTAATAGGAAAACCTAATAAAAGTGCAAGTCCTTTGTGTTGGACCTCTGGTAAATAGATGTTTTCAATAGTAATTAAAGTCTACTTGGTTGAAAATTGGAGTTTAGTGTATTGTAGTGGAAGGTTTACCTTTGAGTTTTGTTTGCTTCAAATTTTTGGTGACACAAGATTGCGACTCACTTAAAAATTAGGGTTAATTAATATTTTAAGCTAAATAATTGTGTGTATTGGTTTAATAAAAGAGATTATTGCATGCTAATATTGTCATCACAATTTGTGCAATCTTATCCAATAAATCCATACCTCTGTAACCCACTCACAAATTTGAACCTCCATATTAATACATGCTTAATCACCTCACTTGTGGATAGACCACATTCTTCTTATTCAAATCAAATCAAATCTTATTTTAAGAGGCCTTTTGAAGATAAATATTTTCAAAACTTTCAAAAATTCCTTTACAAAAAATATTTTCTAATCATAAATCTAATTTTAAGCTTTGCTTCTACTATATTTTAGTTACAAAATAATTTATATTTAGTATTTTTTTACTAACTAAATTAAAACTATTTATTAATACAAAAGATATGTATTTTATATTTTGTATTTTAAAATTAACCAAATTATCAACTTTTGTCAACACAAATAATATCAGTTTTTATTTGTATTAACAAAATAAAAACAATTTGAAGATTTCACTTTCAATTTGGAGGGCATTTGTCTTTGAAGTGGAATTTTTATAAATGATAAAGTAGAAGGTATATATATTTTTTCATTCAAATAAATTTTGAGATGTAATAAGTTGTAAAGTACAATAAGCACATGATGGAGGAAGACTAACTTTAAGACGTCAAAAGAAGAAGAAAAAAGTTATCTAAAAATAAATTGATCACAATGTAAAAGTTTCGGAAGTGAGCCCTCTCTTAAATTTATGACAATTATATGCATCACCAATAATTTTTTGAGTGATAATGAGATATTGTTTTTTTAATGATCTTTTTTGTACATAACAAAAACATCCATGCATATTGGACATTGACAAATTATTAAGGGTGACTAACTTATTGTTAACCGTCCTTGGGAAGCTACATTTCTTAGAGTACAACACCATTAAAAAAAATTAGTCCCAATGCATTGTAAAGACACTTAATATAAAGGAAGAGAAAATGTTGGATGAGAAAATGATAAAAAGGAAGATACAACATCCCTAAGGAGGAAAAAACCTGGAAGCAGATGCTATTCAATATTTTTGTGGTATAGGGAATTTTCCCTTGAGGATTTTGTGTTATGTTTAGAAAATAAACCACCAAATTGTGTATGACATTACACAAAAAATGCTATTTCTAATGATCAAGTATATTTTCAATCATAAGTTATAATTGTGTCTCTACCAAAATTTCACAATATGAATATTTAAGAAATAAAAATGTGCTTTACTTTTATTATACAATTATGTTACCTTGAAATGGGGTAAAAATTATGTTAAATTAACATAATAGCAAAAAGAAAATGTCAACATTGCAGAAGTTGAATCTATATTTTTCCATTAAAATCATCATTGATCAAAATTAATTTTCCTTTTTTTTTTCTTCGACGTTATTTTGCACCTTTTTGGGGCAATTGCTAGTGTTAAATTTTTTTTCTTTTTTTTCATTAGTTTTAAAAATAGAAAAAAATACAACTTTAAGAGGAAGAGATAAAAGCTTATGTGATCGATCGGGACTAAACTACCTAATGGGAGAGTGGTCAATCTTCCATTTTTCATTCACTTTCGATTATTAAAACAACAAAAAAAAGGTTGAAACCTGCAGCGAGCAGATTCCATCGTGAGCCCATTCCTCCATTTGCCAAGGAGCCAAAAAATATTGCCACTATAAAACGATAATTTAACAGGTACCCAATTGTTATGAGGCATTTATACTATTGTGGCATTAGCGACAGGGGAAAATTAATGGTGTTATGGAAATTGTGGAAGAGGGGGACTGGTAGGGTATAATTCTTGTTTATGGTATGCCAGATAGGAATAATAATAAGGGTTATGTTTCTAGTTTCCATTAGGGTTTTACGACATGGCACTGGCTAAAAGACGAGGAGGAAAAATAGCTACCTGCAAAAAATGAAGGCTCGGAGATCTTGTGCTCGCCAAGACCAAGGGATATCGGGCATGGCCTTCTAAGGTACGACAAACTATTTTTCATTCCCATTTATTTTCCCTTATTTGATGTATGTGATGTATGATGTTGTTGTTATTTGCATTTGCCGCATCAAATTATATGCTTATTGTGCCCTGTTTGAATACCCTATTTTCATCCAAGGGTTTGTGTGGATGTTTATAGATTTTCATAAGGTTTCATTCAGTTCTATCATTCAGTGATCCCTTGTATTCATGATAGAATTGAATGCATTTATAGGTTTTTCATAGAACCGAATGCACTTACATTTCGAGTGGAAGGTATACTAATATTATAGTGCTCGAAAGGTCACCTCTGCAACATTTGGGGTCTGGGGTATTAACGCCACCTTTTCTTAAGAAAGGGGATTGACATATTTTATTTTCCAGATTAAAATGTTTGCATTCAATAGGAGTAAATTGCTAGTTCCAAACAAGATTGTGCCCATGTTAATCATGCAATATTTGAATTCGAAAATAATAATCTTCACTTTCAATCTAGAAGCATGATTACTTTTATTAAGATTATAACATACAGTAAATATTTCCTGAGGCATGGCCTAGACAAGGAGCCATTAAATGGATTTTGCTAAAGGGCATGGCTGAGCATTGTGCTCCAAACTCCAGACAGATAATGCATGATGAAAAATGAAAGCCAGGAGGAAAACATCCTCAAAAGTAAAAACCATCTGAAAATGCAAAAGAATTGCATGAACCACATCTTTCGGAAAAGAATTATGGCATTTTTGTTGCCATTTAATCTAAAGAACGTCACTCTTGAGAACAATCTTGTGAAAAGAGTGATAACCTTCAGTATGTGGAAGAGAGATGGCTAGGTGAATAGGGGATATGTTAAAGTATTTATCTGGAACAGCACAAGTGATCTTCCAAAAATCTTAAGCAAAGTCACCTGACAGTAGCAACCTGTAAGCTCTTCTCCTTCAACTCCACCACTAGTACATACATCAGGAGCTCCTCATTGAGAAGGTTGGAAATTCCCTCTGGATTCTTATCATTCGAAAAAACAGAACCTTCTTTAGGACAGACTGTTTCTAAAATCTTTCTCAAACTTTCAAGTTTCAACTCAATATTACCCAATTTTTCCATCTCTGTTAAGTATGAATTTCCAGTGTCATCTGGATCTTTGATTTGTGGAGTGGACTTGCTACTTTCTACCTTAAGTCTTCTGGTATTTGCAGAAATAACAGGAGTAGCTAGTTCTTTTAAACGGTTCATTTTTTTCTTCTTCAAAGACATATAGCTAGCATTTTTGAACCACATATGCACCTGGAAAAGATGATCAAGATTATAAATACAAATATAATTAAAGAAGCAACAGAAAAAACATATGTATAGAGTCTGGATGCTATCAGTACAAATAAATAGAATTTCTAAGAAGAAAATTTTGAGTGTCCTATAGAAATGACAAATCGTCAACTGACCTATCAATGACCCAATATTAACCACAGAGATACCCAATCATATAATTGAAGATATTCCATCAATTGAATATAAAATATTTTGGTTGAAGTACAGAAGTTCTACATCAATTTTTGAGAATACAAATCTTGTGACACAATCGAAGAAAAGCAAGAGAAAAAGAAATTCCAAAATTAAAAAGAGAAGAAAGTTAGATTAGTACCTCAACTGCATTGGCAGGCAGTCTGCTCATAGTTCTTTTACTCTCATTTTTGGAAGATATAGGTGTTTTAATGTTTTTTCTCCTATGCTTCCTTCTTGTATTTCTTGATTTATTTTCTACTCTGACAGCAGAGGTAAGGGATGCAAATTCATCTTTCTTTTTTATGGTATTTTTTTCTTTGGCCCCACAACACCTTCTCCCATGAGATTAGTTTTGTTATCTCCCAAAATAAATTTATTTTCGTATGAAGAATTTTATTCACAAAATGAGGGATATGAATGTCACTAACAATTTGAAAGCCTCTGTTTTTTATGAAAATTTCACAAAGCTGTAGCTTTCAGTGGCTTGGGTGAGGATTAGAACATCTCATTAGCCACCGAAATTTGGAAGATAAATAATAGAATGAAAACCTTTTTGACGGTTAGGCATATTGCTAAATCTTTTAACTACCATTGAAACATTTTTTAACAGCGATCGGAGGTTTAGTCCTCTACGGCGCCGACGTTACGGAGAATCTAGTGGTTTAAAGTTTCAACTTGGAAACTAGTGAGTTGAACAGCCGACACTGCGGCAGCATTTCGATCTAAGGCACCGATGATATAGAGGACAGAGCTTCCTATTTCCTATCGCAAAGCTAGTGGTTTAGAGCTCCGACACTACGGCAATGATCAGACAAGAAGTTTCGACACATTAAATATTACAGCTTCTAATCGTCGACGGGCTAGAAGACAAAGCTTCTGATCACTGAGGAAGAAACCACCATGACGTTAGTCATTTGAGGCTCTGAAATAGCAGCGACATAGAGATCTATAGTTTCGATTCATCTCCTACTGACCTCCGATAACGATAAAGAAAAATCATCGATAGTTAAAAATATATAAAGTTTTGAAAAAGTAAGACAAAAAGGACTATGCATCAGAGCTTGAAAACATAAACCGTCGGCAAGTTAGTTCACAAAGAATCGCAACGATGGGAAAAAAACTGACTACGGGTTCCGCCATAACAGAAAATCATCGCCGATCAGAGGAACTAAAGACTGTGTGTTAGAGCTTGAAAACATAGACCGTCGGTGAGTTAGTCCATTGAGGAGCCGAAACAGCAAAAGATATATAGACTACGGCTTCCGATCAATCAATAATCATTCTAATAGCACGACAATAGGAGATCATCGACGATCAGGAGAACTAAGAACTATAGATCGATGAATTTAAAACGAAGCCCCTCTGCAATGTTGGCAGCACAAAGAACTAAAGCTTCGATTCCTTCATCAAAAGACTTTCGACAGCGATAAGATTAGTTCGTTTCACCTCCGAAACAGCGGCAGTGTTTCAGTCTAAGGGGCCGATGGGCTAGAAGACAGAGCTTTCAATAATCGACGCTGAGAAGATTAGTCGTTGGAACCTCCAAAACTGCAGCAGCATTCTTCTTTGAGGTTCTAATGCATTAGTTGTTTCAGCTTCCGATCGCCGACAAGCTAGTGATGGAAAGCGCTGATGCATAAACAGTCACGACGTTAATCATTTGAGGCATCGACATTTCGGCAGCATTCTGGTCTAAGGCGTCGATGGGTTAGAGGTCAGAACTTCCGATCGGCGACCGTGGCGACAAGTTAGAAGAATCTGGTGGATTAAACAAGAAAGAGCACCTATGATCACTATCAAACACTTCAGTTAAACACCGAAACACTGGCTTTTGATGGCAATTTCACATTGAACCAGCAGTGGTGATGATCAGCAACCACTTCAGTTATTAAAAGTTCGCTCAGTGAACTAGATCTTCACAATAGGTAGACAAATAGTTAGCAAGGGTTTGAAGCCCTAATCTGAAAAAACCATCACTTTCAAGTATTTTCCGTGTGTAAACAGATCGAAGTTTCAAGATCTATCATTTTTGTAGAAGGCTATAAAGCCCATGATTGATTTTATAATAAAGGTTCGACTTCAGGGATTTGTAAGCCTATTCTATTGTCAAGCATCTCATCTTGTTTGTTCTAATTGTAAGCTCTTTTGTTATGATTTGTTCATCCATCACCTTTATCTTTACTGTACTTATGCCTAAATGTGCATTTAGGTAATTTTCAAGTTGATTAATATCTAATAGCTGTCATCCTATTGGTGAGTTAAAGCGATTTGATTTATAAGTACCATCCTCGTCAGGATTTAGCCATTTATATGCATCTGTTTTCTATGTAAGTCTGCCAGCTTGATGATTTCTCCATCCCTGCACCTTATTTTCAAACTACTAAACAAGTTGTAACTAAAAGCCTTGTGATTGAGTGAGCTTCATGCATGTCTTGAGAGTGGGAGGTTATATAGGTCGCCCGACTTGATCCATATCAAGAAAACCCCAAAAAACATTTTAAGTTACCAAGCATCCTCGAGCTACAACCTAGAGGAGTTTCCTGGAGTGATAACAAAGTGGCGCCGTTGCCGAGGAGAGGATATTGAAGCTCATCTTCTCTGGGAGATGACATAAATCCATGCTTTGATGATAGACAAAGCTTGGACATTATTATGGTATTAATCATCTATCTGGTGACTCCATTGATTTAAGGTGGATTCAAGAAGACCAAGTACCAGAGCAAATTCAAAGGGGCCACCAGCAACACTGGTTTCAGATCTAGCACAAATTTTGAGGAAAGGTAGGGCTTTACTAAGACAGACCAGCAGTACTGCACAAAAAGCTACATCAGGTATTTCACCAAATCTTTCTGCTATTATTTCTTTTTCTGAAACTCTTAATTCCCAGGAATTTTTAGATACATTAGAAAATTCTAGGGGTTGATCATCTTCAAGCACTGCTGCTTATGAAGATCCAATCCCTGGTGACTCCACTGGATAAGTATACCACCACCTTCTCAGCAAGTAGCTTCATCAGTTTTGCCTTCCACAACCCTGTCCATACCCATTTCCAATATGGCTACCCCTCAATTGACCAATATGGAAAGGATCTTGGTAGCTAGGTATGTGCCTTTAATTCTGCCAAATCCTCTTGCAGCCATGCCTACTGGCGATTATCTCAAGTATATGCCTAATTTTATAGGGGAAGGGGATTTCACTACTGAAGAAAATCTAGAGGCTTTTTATAGCTCTGCTGAAAATATTAACATAGAACAAGAAGATGTATGGACTAGGGTGTTTGTGCAAAGCCTAGATGGCCAGGCTAGGAAGTGGTTTAAGGAACTACCTGCCGGATCAGTGGCAGGAATAGAGGCCCTAGATGACATTTTCCTAAATCATTGGGGAGAAAGGAGGGACCACCTCTACTATATCATGAAATTCAGCAACCTGAAAAGAGAAAATGGGGGGTCTGTCTCCAACTTTACCAAGGGATTCAACAATATGTACAGAAAGATCCCTACCGAAATTAAGCCCATAGATACCTCAGCTAGGATAACTTATGCAAATGCCTTTGACTCTGACTTCTGCTTACTTCTCAGAGAAAGGAGGTATGTTTCCTTATCACTCATGCAAGATGCTACCCTAGAAGTAGAGTCAAACATTATGGCATCTCTAGGAAGGTCAAAGGGAAGATAGATAGGAAAAATCAGCCAACGGACTATAGTGGGGCTTCGGCATCAGAGAACAAGATTGACAAAATGACCAAACTGTTAGATAACCTAACTGCTGAAATGTCTAAATTGAAGGACCAAGGACATCTACCGGTGAGGGGTAAAGGGCCAAGCGACTTTGCTCCTTGAAACCCAAATTTTGTTCCTTATAGAAGAGGAAACCCCCCAGTTCAGATTCTCTGAAGGAAGAGAAATCAAGGGGAAGATCAAAGGATAAGAGCTCCATTTAAAAATCTTGTATTAGAAGAAGAGCCAGAATTTATTGAAGAAGAAGGAGAAGCTGAAGACAATATCCACTGCATGGAGGATGAGGTGGACTATTCTTTTCTAACAAAGGCAGAATATGAGGAAGCCTTGATTGATGAGCAGATCGTTGAAGAGGCTGTCTATCAGGCTGATGGTCAGGGAGGTTACCAACTAAGGTCTAGGCTGGTTGCTCCCCTCAATAAGAACGTTGTACCTGTCAAGCAGCCTGTTGCACCAGCTATAAAGGTTGTTGTTTTACCAAAGAAAGTAGTTGTCTCATCCAAAGCATTGCATAAACTAGCACCTTCAGCCACACCTGATCAAGTCCAACTCAAACCTACAGCTCCTGAGGTAAGGTTTCCAGATAGGCTAAATTATTCCTTCAACCTCGAGTCTCAAATTCAAAAGTTGAAAATCCCTTTCCCTTTAATTGACCTAATGAAGAATGATGCATTCAAAACCTCCATTCTGAATTCCCTTCTACCCAAGGTGCACATTGACACTGACTTTGTGAACCTGCAAGATGACAAGCCTTTTGTAACCCTAGGCCCTACGATCGAAGACCTAAAGGATTCCTGCCCACCATTCTATATATCCTTGAACATCCATGATAAAATCCTCCATAACTGTCTGCTGGATTAAGGAGCCTCTCATAACCTAATGCCAAACACTGTGATGGATGAGATTGGCCTCAGCATCACCAAGCCCTACCATGATTTATTCTCCTTTGATTCTAGGAAGGTTAAGTTCTTGGGCCTCATCAAAGACCTGGCTGTAAACTTAACTCAGCTACCTTCAAAAAGCGTAATGATGGACATTGTAGTGGTCGATATTCCTCCAAAATTCAGCCTCTTGTTGTCTCAGTCATGGAGCAAAAGACTAGGTGGCACCCTTCAGATGGATCTCACATACACCACCATTCCCATGTTCGGAGGAGAAACTAAGAGATTGTACAAGGAAAATCAGCTAGCATACATCATAAGCAAGGAGATCCGCTCAGTAAATCACCCCATCTACGCAGTGGACACCGATTTTGGGTCTTGAATTTTGCAAATAGATGATAATCAGAAGACATCAGTTCATCTCACTAAGGCCACCCATCCACAGCCCAGAGAAGTCACAACAGTGATCTGGAACATGTATTTCAATGGGGCTAGCGCTTAAAACTCAGCAGGTGCGGGTGTAGTCTTAATCTCCCCATATAAGGAAAATATTCACCTGTCTTATAAGCTTGATTTCAAAACCATGAACAACATAGCAGAATATGAAGCCTTGCTGCTAGGAGTTAAAGTAGCCAAGGAGATGGGGATCATGTGCATGAAAATTTTTGGAGACGCAGACCTCATCATACAACAGTTCAACAACACTTTTTAGACGAAAAATATCAAATTGAAGGCTTACAGGGATGAGGTATCAAAACTCAGAGACTCCTTTATGTTTTTTGAACTGTCATATATTCCTAGGGATTTGAATCACCTGGCTAATTCCCTGGCCATCTCTACAAGTTTTCCCTTCCTCCTTTACCCCCTAAGCTCAATTATGATGTTCAGGTCAAGTACAGACCCTCTTTGCCAAACAATGTAAAATTTTGGAGGGTGTTTGAGAATGATGAGGAGCTTAGTAAATTCCTTCAGTTAGTAGATGAATTCTCTGACATACACATAGACCAGGAAAACCTTAACATGGAGGAATCAAAGTAGCTCAAGTTAAAAGATAAAGTGACCGAGCACAATATTGTCCAATTTCCCAGCAACTACATACCTCGAGGTCTAGTACCGCTAGAAGAATTGTTTTATCACAATGGCATCCCTCTCAAGCCTGCCAAAAAGGAGCTAGATCCTGCTATCCAAGAGCAAAACATAGGTAGCCAAAGCCATCCTAAACTGATAAATATTTCCACTGGGTTGAATGCTGATCAGAAGTCTAAATTTTGCAGCTTGATAAAAGAGTTTCCTGATGTTTTTGCCTGGGAGTATAGTGACCTAAAAACTTATGACACCAATATCATCCAGCATAGAATTCCTTTGGAGAAGGACACCATTCCTTTCAAACACAAGCTAAGACCCATCAGCCCTCTCCTATTACCAGTGATTGAAAAAGAGATCCATAAGCTCCTTAAAGCCAAGATCATAATTCCCCTAAGATATTCCAAGTGGATTGCAAACCTGGTAGTAATAAGAAAGAAAAATGGAGAAATCAGGTTGTGTGTGGACTTTAGAAACCTGAACAAGTGTTTCAAAAAAGACAACTATCCACTACCCAAGATGGAACATCTGCTGCAAAAAGTCTCGAGGGCCAGGTTCATGTCCTTCCTTGATGGATTCTCTGGATACAACCAAGTTGTTGTGCACCTAGATGACGAAGAGAAGACTGTCTTTACCACCCCCTGGGGCACCTTCATGTATGCTAAAATGCCATTTGGGCTAACGAATGTTGGGGCTACTTTTCAGAGAGCTATGGACCTAGATTTTGTAGGGCTAAAAGATAAATTTGTGCTGATATATTTGGATGACTTAACAGTTTACTCTCATAGCCATCATGACCACTTGCAGCATTTAAGGAAGGCATTTCTAAAGTGCAGAAGGTATGGAATATCACTGAACCCCCAAGAGGTCCCAATTTGCACTCAATGAAGGAAAGCTCCTAGGCCACATAGTCTTAGCTGAAGGTGTGAGGATCGATCCGACGAGAGTGGAAGCAATCCAGCAGCTGTCAATACCAAGGTCAAAAAGATACATTCAGTCCTTTTTAGGCAAGATAAAATTCGTTAGGAGATTCATTCCTAATTTCTCCAAGCTGGTAAAGCACATAACAGCCATGCTAAAAAAGGATGCAGAAATCAAGTGGATCGACCAGGAAAGAAATTCTTTTGAAGACATTAAGAAAGCCATCATGGAGGCCCCAACCCTGATTAGTCCCAACTACACCAAGGGTTTTTACATTTTCTCTTTTGCATCTTATGACACAGTGGCAGCTGTACTATTACAAAAGAATGATGAAGGTATTGATCATCCAATTGCTTTCTTCAACAGAACCCTAAGAGATGTTGAGCTGAAGTATGACCCAATTGAGAAGCAGGCTTACGCTCTCATAAAATCTTTGAAGACTTTCAGAATATATATTCTCCATGCAAAGGTCATTGCATATGTCCCTTCAGCTATTGTGAAGGATGTTTTGACTCAGCCTAACATTGATGGGAAGAGAGCTAAGTGGATTTCCAAACTCATTGAGTTTGATGTAGAGGTGAAACCCACCAAGCTGGTAAAGGGATTAGGTCTGGCCAAACTAATGGCCAAAGAAAACTGTGAGCTGATGGGAATAAATTTCACATGTTTTAGATCAGCAAAGGTGCAGACTATGGTAGTAGCTGAATCAGAAGTAAATCAAGATCAGAATAACAGCCCACCAGTAGCTAAGAACATATCTTCAAGTGAGTGGTACTCAGGTATCATTCAATTTTTGCTTAAATTAGAAGTTTCTCCTGATCTCACTCCTAACCAAGCATGAGCTCTTAATTTGAAATCTGTTAAGTTTTACATAATTGACAAACTATTGTACTGGAGGGATCAGTCTGGAATTTTGTTAAGGTGTCTAGATAAAGAGGAAGCAGAGCAGGTCATGCATCACTTTCATTCTAGTACGTGTGGAGGCCACCACTACTGGAAAACCACAGCCCACAAGATCTTGAAAGCAGGATACTATTGGCCAGTCCTCTTTGTTGATGTATGCACTTTTGTAAGGGCCTGTGACCAATGTCAAAGATTTATAGGGAAGCAGCAGCTCAAATCCTTGCCCCTTAGGCCTGTTACAGTGAATGGGCCTTTCCAACAATGGGGTCTGGATTTCATAGTTGAAATAAATACATCTTCCAGTGGACAGCATAAATGGATCTTAGTAGCCAATGACTACTTTACCAAATGGATAGAAGCAGTACCCACCAGAAATGCCACTCATCAAGTCATCATGAGATTCTTATATGAGAACATCTTCAGTAGGTTTGGTTGCCCAGTAAGGTTAGTAACTGATAATGCACCAGCCTTTAAGGCTAGGGAATTAGTTAAAATGTGTGAATCAATGGGTATTCAACTGGTGCACTCCACATCCTATTACCCACAAGGCAATGGCTGAGTCATCCAACAAAAACTTAGTCAGAATCATCAGGAAATTGCTAGAGACAAATCAGAAAAGCTAGGATTCAAAGCTTAAGTTTGCTTTATGGGCTAATAGGGTGACAGACAAAAGATCCATAGGGACTTCTCCATTGAAACTAGTTTATGGCACTGAGGCCATCTTTCCTATCCAGCTCATCCTTCTAGTGGAAAAGATATTTCAGGAAGAGGAGGATGAAACAAATGATATGATGAGAAGGATGATGGATTTGGTGGAGTTACAGCAAATCAGGGAGCAAGTTATAGGAAAATTAGAACCTCATCAGCAGAGGATAAATGGCATGTTTGACAAAAGAGCAAAGGCAGACAACTTCCAGGTCGGAGATTGGGTCCTCAAGTCGGATGTTGTCAGATAGGACAAGGGGAAACATGGAAAATTTGAATCTTTATGGATTGGCCCTTTTGTGATAGCCCAAGTACATAAGAATAACACCTTCAAATTGCAGATTCTGGAAGGTGAAGAGGTATTTGATGGCCCAGTAAATGGGAAGTTCTTGAAGCTCTATTTTATTTGAGGCTCTGAGGCCTTATGATTGTAAATTAGTAGATAGTAGGTTGTTTTGATTTTAGAATAAGACTCCATGCCCAATGGAACAATAAATTCTAGTGTTAAGTTACTTAGTTTCTTTTAGGGAAAGGCATTTTTATCTGGGGTTCTTGGGACCTCATAGGGAGGTTCCCATCCCCAAGTAGGACCCAGATGTTATCTCCCAAAATAAATTTATTTTCGTATGAAGAATTTTATTCATGCAATGAGGGATATGAATGTCACTAACAGTTTGAAAGCCTACGTTTTTAATGAAAATTTCACAAAGCTGTAGATTTCGGTGGCTTGGGCGAGGATCAGAATATCTCATTAGCCATCGAAAATTGGAAGATAAATAATAGAATGAAAACCTTTTCGGTGACTAGGCATATTGATAAATCTTTTAACTACCATCGAAACATTTTTGTACAGCGATCGGAGGTTTATTCCTCTACGGCACCGACGTTACAGAGAATCTAGTGGTTTAAAGTTTCGACTTGGAAATTAGTGAGTTGAACAGCCGACACTGCGGCAGCATTCCAATCTAAGGCGTCGATGAGATAGAGGACAAAGCTTTCGATTTTCGATCATGAAGCTAGTGGTTTAGAGCTCCAACACTGCGACAGTGATTAGATAAGAAGTTTCAACACGTTAATGATTACAGCTTCTGATCACCGATGAGCTAGTGATGGAAAGCACTAATACGTTGATACTTGGGGCACCAATGGGCTAGAAGACAGAGCTTCCGATCGTCGAAGAAGAAATCACTGCGATGTTAGTCATTTGAGGCTCCGCAACAGTAGTGGCATAGAGAACTAAAGTTTCGATTCATCTCCTACTGACCTCCGATAGCGATAAAGCAAAATCGTCGATAGTTAAAAATATATAAAGTTTTGAAAAAGTAAGACAAAAAGGACTATAAGGGAGAGCGAAAAAAGGAAAATCTTACGATGGCATTGTCAACGCTATTGGGAGTTCGAAATATATTCCCGCGTGTCTTTATTTGTCATTTTGCTTGCTTGAATTAAAGTCACAAATCAGAATTTCATAGGTAGGCAGGAAAATGGGTGGAAGGTTAATTGGGTGGTCTAAGTTGCTTGCTAAGGTGGGCAATATATTATTATCTTCTAAGCCATTTGTGTGCACTTAGGTCTGAGCATAGGTTAAAATTAACGCCTATATGCCAGTATTTTCACCTTTTACCCTTGTTTTACGGGTTGATGTAGAATTAACCAGTCAACTTCAAAGGTTTATTAATTTTGGATTGTTAAGAACCCATGTCAACCCCCCTCTTTATTTTGTTGATATATTTTGTCAGACGCAAATGATTTGTAAGTCATCCCATTTGTAAGATGTATTCTCCCACATTCATGGGGAGTAAGTGATAGTTGTTAAGTCGTCTATTTAATAGGTTGCATTATCCCACATTCATGTGGAGTAATAGTTGTTTAGATTAGACTTAGTATATAAGTATGTGTTGAGGCTAATGAAAGCACTGAAGAGTTATTTTGTATTGAGCTTACTCAAAGGAGGTTGCCCCCTTGAAGTGGCCTGCGATCGATAAAATCTCTTTTGTGCTCCAATATTTATGTTATATCGTGCATTTTTATTGTTCATTGCAGGGGGTTCTCCACATCTGGTATGAGAGCACTTTATTGGGCTCGTTGGGTGGAATTTTGGGAAATTTGTTTTCTTTGTTGTGCTTCCTAGTGTTGTGAGCCTTACAGTTGTTCTTCTTCTTGCAGCAATATTATTCATCCAGATCAGGGTTTAGACCCTATCCGCTTAACTATGGGAAGTACTTGGGCATAGCCCTAAAACTCATTGTGAGGATTACCACAGGACCCCCGAAGTAGCTGGCCATTGAGAGGACCTGCCAAGCGAAAAGGGCAACGACCCCCACCAGATTGACTAGATTCCCATCCATGAGGAAAACCAAAGAGCTGTCATTTTTTTCCAAGCAGTTAGAAGTTTTACATGTGCCATGAAGTGAGGAGTGCTGCCCCAATACTCAAGCCTGAGACAACCTTGGTGGCCGAGTGAATACCTTTGAACCAATAGGAAGCCAAATATACCTGGGGTCCATCTCTATTTACAGTTGATAACATGCAGAATTTCAAAATTGTCACAGATCATTTACTCCATTTCCTGTTGATAAAATGCAGCTTCTAGCACCGCCACAGATTAGTTCTTCAGAAAAAATAAATAAATAAAATAAAATAAAAAATAGTATAAATTTCTGTTTTTCAGCCATATCTTCCTTGATTTAGCTCTGTTTCCCTTGAAGTTTCATGGTCACCCCCATAATACCATTCTGCATATTCTTTCATTGAGGACCCTATCCCCAATTTCACTTCCTCAAGGTCAAAATTCCACATTTGTCAATTTTTAGAGTTTGTCATAAATTCTCCGATTCTCACCCAATTGCCTTCAAATTTTTCCATGGTGTTTATTTTCCATTTCTGCTTCATTGTCCCTCTCTAACAAATTTTCCAATTCCTTCATCCCACCTCTGAAATTCACATTTTCTGCTTCTTGTCCCTAAAAAAGTGTCCAAAACCCCATAAAACCCTAATTACCCCCCTAAATTTTTCCCAAATCAAATATCTCCTTTTCTAAAACCATCTCCATTTTTGTTTTTCTACCCATTACCTTAAAAAAAAAAAAACTGCTTATTGTTGTCACCCACCCCGAAGCAAATAAACAAATGGAAGAAGAACTTGCCGCCATCAAGTCCAAACTTGAGGATCTAGATCAAAAATTTCTCGGCTCCATATTCAGCATTCACCCATGAACAACCGTCGCTAGCCTGAGTCTTCTGTAGACACTGGGTTCTCATCGTTTAGCAACTTCCGCGGGCTAAAGCTGGATTTTCCTCGCTTCAATGGCGATGATCCGACTAGATGGATTTATAGGGAAAAACAATATTTCAGTCTGCATAACACTTTTGATGTCAATAAAGTCCCCCTTGCATCCTTTCATTTGGAACATGAATCACTTCAATGGTTCCGTTGGTACATCAAGGCTCATGTCGAGCCAAACTGGACAGATTTTTCCCAACTCCTCTTGGAGCGACTTCGTCCTAGTGCTTTTGATGACTTCATTGGAGAACTCACCAAACTTCGCCAAACTGACACTGTGTGGGAGTATTAGACAGAATTTGAGAAACTCACCAATCACACCGAGGGATTTCCTAATGCATTCTACTTTAGTTGTTTTATCAGTGGTCTAAAGGTTGCAATACGCTCTGAGGTTAAAATGTTCTACCCCAACACAATGATGGAAGCCCTCGGGTTGGATAAGCTAGCAGAGGACAAGATCCAGGCTCAACAATGCTCTAAATCCACTCTTGTTCCATTTAGACCTATGGTTCCTTAAAGAACCCAAAATCTGCCAGCTCCTAGAACCACTCCTATCAAGCATTTGTCTAAAGCAGAGATGCAGGTACGTCGGGAAAAAGGGCTTTGTTATAATTGTGGTGAGAAATTCACCCAAGGATGTAGATGTGTTGAGAAAAATATCTATCTCTTGGATGTGGATTCTCCACCCTCACTTGAAATTCTTTATGATGCTCAGGATCCCCTAGATTATGATGGTGACATTCAACAACTTCCTACTCCAGAGGACCAACCAGAGATATCTCTCCATGCCTTAGCCGGAGTCACCACCCCACAAACCATGCAGGTCAAAGGGTTCTTCAAAAAACTCCCTCTTACAATACTCATTGATTCTGGTAGCACTCACAACTTCATTGACCCGAGGATCACCAAACAAGCTGATTGTTTCATCCATCCTTTCTCTAGCTTTGAAGTCATGATTGCCAATGGGGGCACCTTACCTTGCAAAGGGAAGTGTCGTAATGTGTGTATATCTATGGGGGATTATAACTTGCACTCTGACATGTTTTCCTTGCCCTTAGGCATATGTGATGTGGTTTTGGGTGCTCAATGGTTACGCACACTTGGACCCATTTTATGGGATTTTGTTGAAGTTTGGATATAGTTTTCAATCAATGGTACCAAACACACATTGCGGGGTTTACAACCAGGGTCTCCCAGCCTCATCAGTTCGCATCGCACGGAAAATATTCTTAATAAAAGTGCACACGGTGTCATCTCTCAGCTCCATTTCATTCAGATGCAACCTTCAGCAGTCTCAATTACTCCATTGGATCTCCAACAAATTTTGGATCGATATGCATGTGTGTTTGCTGAGCCAGTGGGATTTCCACCTTCCCGACCAGAGAACCATCGTATTCCGCTCCTTCGTGGAAGTGTCCCTCCCAACATCAGGCCCTATCGCTACCCATTTCACCATAAGATAGAAATTGAGATGCTTGTTTGAGACTTACGAAAGCAAGGTGTTATTCTCCCTAGCACTAATTCCTTTTCTTCACCGGTCCTTCTAGTCCGGAAAAAAGATGGGTCATGGCGCCTTTGCATCGACTTTCAAGCAATTAATCACATCACAATCAAGGATAAGTTTCCAATTCCTGCTGTTGATGAGCTTCTGGTTGAGCTCCATGGTGCTCATCTTTTCTCCAAGTTGGATCTTCATTCTGGGTATCACCAAATTCGGGTCCATGCGGATGATATCCCTAAAATAGCTTTCCGCACACATGATGGCCATTATGAATTTTTGGTCATGCCATTTGGCCTCACAAATGCCCCTTCCACGTTCCAAGCATTGATGAGTAAAATATTTTGACCCTACTTGCGAAACTTCATTCTGGTCTTCTTTGATGATATCCTCATCTAATGTGTTTTTGGGCAGAAGGAAGTAGAGTATCTCGGGAATATTGTTTCAGCACAAGGGGTTCATGTCGATCCTTCCAAAATCGATGCCATGAAAAATTGGCCACCTCCTCAGACCTTGAAGAGCCTTCATGGGTTTTTGGGACTTACTGGCTACTACCACAAGTTTGTCAAGGATTATGGGAAGATTGCAACTCCATTAATAACTCTACTAAAAAAGGATGCTTTTGCATGGACACCTGCTGCTGAGTGTGCATTTGAGAAATTGAAACAAGCTATGTGTACCACACCTGTTCTAGCTATGCCTGATTTTTCCAAGCCCTTCACTATTAAGAGTGATGCTTGCAACAATGGACTTTGTGTTGCCCTCCTCCAAGAAAAACACCCCATTACATTCACCAGCAAATCCCTGTATGGTAATAATTTAGCCTCCTCTACATATGAGAAGGAAATGATGGCTATTTTGCATGCCATCCAGAAGTGGCATCCATACCTCTTAGGGAACCATTTCTGCATCAAGACTGATCACCAGAGTCTAAAATATTTCTTGGAACAACGAGTATCCTCCCCAACACAACAAAAATGTGTTAGCAAACTCATGGGTTATGACTACGAGACCACTTACAAGAAGGGTAAGGACAATCTTGTGGCGGATGCTCTTTCCCGCACATTTGATGACCATGCTTCTCTTTCAGCTATTTCTATGCCTATTCCAAATTTGTTACAATCTGTTCAGCAAGGCTATGTCAATGACTCTTCCTTATCTCAAATCATCCAACAGTTGTCCAGTAATCCTTCTCTTGTACCGCATTACTCTTGCAATGGTTCTTCTCTAAGATACAAGGGTCACTTGGTGCTTCCCCAGAGCACAGATCTTCACCAGGCTGTCTTCTATGAACTCCATGCTTCTCTAGTGGTAGGGCATTTTGGGTTTCTCAAAATGTATGAGCAGGCATGACGTAACTTCTTTTGGAAGGGAATGAAATGGGAAATTCAAAATATGGTTGTTGTATGTGATACCTACCAGTGCCACAGGGGTGAAACTACACTCCTCCCCGACTTTCTTGAACCCTTTCCCATCCCTACAAGGATTTGGACAGATATTTCGATGGATTTCATCGACGGGCTCCCTAAATCTGGAGGGAATACCGTAAGCTTGGTTGTAGTTGATCGACTCTCCAAATATAGTCATTTTTGTGCTCTTAGCCATCCATATACTGCCTCCTCAGTCGCACAAATTTTCATGGACCAAATATTATGTCTTCATGGCATCCCTTATTCCATTGTCTTAGACTACGATGCAACTTTCACAAGTCATTTTTGGACCGAACTCTTTCACCTCACTGGAACCAAACTGAAAAATAAGTTCAGGATATCACCCACAAACAGATGGTCAAACTGAAGTCACCAACAAATGCTTGGAAACTTATCTCTGTTGCTTCACCTCTGAACAACAACATCAATGGGAAAAGTGTCTCCCTCTCACTGAATGGTGGTACAATACTTCCTACCCTACTACATCTAAAATGACTCCATATGAACTTGTTTATGGGCAGCCACCCCCAGTGCTCCTTCTATACACCCCCCATAGTTCACCAGTGCAAGAATTTGACATGGTTCTGCACAACCGTGATCAGATTCTTCACATTCTACAAGAGAATATTCACATGGAAAGAAATCGCATGAAGCAGCAAGCCAATCAACACCATTCTGAGCACACCTTTCAAGTCGGTGATATGGTTTTTCTTTTTTTGCAGCCTTACAAGCAATCCTCCCTGAAACTAAAAAGGCATCAGAAGCTGGCTCCAAATTTCTATGGGCCATATAAAGTTCTTCAGAAGATTGGGTCTATTGCTTATAAATTGGAACTTCCTCATTCTTCTCGCATTCACCCAGTATTTCATGTCTCTTGTCTCAAGAAAGTGATTGGTAC